>CATIWM010569056.1:0-28011 GCA_949671775.1 Mallotus repandus
TTTTTTTTGTTAAATCTTATAAATTAAACCAGATCTACAAAAACGAACCCGAAAATATAAATCAAAACATAAATTTTTTTTATAAACATAAATATTTAATTTTTTGAATATAAATCACCAAAATAATCATGTTATATGCACATATATATCAAAAAAAAATTAAAGACTTTACCATAATTAGATCCCATAACATGAATGATTGCAAAAAATATTTCATAATGAGATCTCATGGTTATTGACACTCAGAGTGCAAAAAAAGACAAAAAAACCATTGAATAATCGAAGCTTCCAGCAAATCCATTAATTTATGTCACTCATTTCATTGTAATCTAGAGTTACAGAGAAGAAAAGAAGAACTTGCATCTAGAGCAAGTGTTAATTGAAGAAAATATGAAGAAACAGTCGAAGAAACAGGAGGCCAACACTAGGGTTCTGAAAGGAGAAGAGAAGAAGAGACTCGAGAGAGAAGAAGAGGTGGGAGGTGGCAGGTAAATGAGAAGAATGAATTAGAGTTAGATTTTTTAGGAATAATGAGTTTATATAGTAGAGTATAATTAGGGTTAGGGTTATTTGAACGTTTCAAATTGAACTGACGCCTTTTTGTGTGTGTGTGTGTATATATATATATATATATATATAATTAGAAATTTCGGTTTTCGGTCGGTAAAATATAAAACTGAACCGATTTTCGAAAATCAAAATTCTCTTACTTATGAATCGAACCAACCGAATGACTTATTACCAACCAAGCCGATTAAGTAAATCGGTTCGGTTCAGTTCAATAAATTCAGTTCGGCCGGTTCTTGCTCTCCACTATATTTAACTAGAGTTAATTTTTTTAAGTATTATTATAGAAACATTGATGGATTGTACAACATAGAGTACTGACTATTGACTGTAATAAGTTCAATTGCTTTGATGTAAATATGAAGTCAAAATTTTACTATTTTAGCTAACATAGAGTATTGACTGTATTTTTTACAATTTAATATAATTTATTGATAAATTGATAACAACAATAATAACAGAATCAACTTAAATCTTTGGCAAGTAATGTTTAGCTCGCCTTGATGTTTTTCTGAGATAGCAGGGGCAGCTCTTCATGGTGAAAGGATCATGTTAGCCATATAATCTCTGCACAAGAAATGGAAGGCTACTATGAGGAGCTAATACCAAACTGAATGCTTCTTCTGTAATTGGTATGCTTAATTTAATACTTCTGCAACAGCAGCATCTCATGCATACAACACGGATACATGGGGCAGTAGAGGATTTTACATCATGCATTTTCTTGTATAAATGCCCCTGTTCATGACCAATTATCATCATAAGCATCTTCTTCACACTATCCATAGTTGCGCATTGGCTGTTGAAATCGAAGTTTGGAGCATCTCCCTTGACACTGGGTCGCCGAGTTGTGTGCCTTCATAGAGTCAGAGCTCTCCACCGCTTGATCAAAGGTGGAATAGAATAGCAAGCTATAAATGGTGTACGACCATCTTGATTCGTCATTTGTTCCTTTATCAACATTGTTGATAATTACTTTGCACTTTGCTCTCCAAGTTTGTGTTGCGCAGAGTGATGATATTACATGCTTGCTATCTTTCCTCCAACTTCAAGGTTATCGAGGAATGAGATCCCCATATTGTTCATGGATCCCAAAAGAACTTCAGCTGTGGCTTCTTTTCCTGCGCATCTGTATAAATGTACAGCAGCACTCATAATGAACCTGTCAGGTTCTGCAGACTCCCTGATCTGCTCAAAAAACTTTATACCTTCATCCACATGTCCATAATCCATATACCCTCTCAGCATAGTCCGGTAACAAGCAAGATCAGGACTCAGACTTGACGTCAATAGTTTCTTATAAATCCTTTCTGCTTCTGCCATTCGACCAGCTTTTCCATAAGCAGAGAGTAGGTGGGTAAAATGAGAACAGGAAGGTGGAATGCTGTTCTTCTGCATGGCATCAATGATTTCCTCTGCTTCCGTGTATTTCAAACTCTCTGTATAAGCTCGAACAAGTGAAAGGTAAGTGGATGAGTCTGGTGGCCAGCCATCTCTCTGCATGGACAGGAAAAGTCCCTCCGCTTCGTGATAAAATCCTGCTATGGCATATACATTCATCATAATGTTGTAGCTAACCTGCATTTTTCCAGTGAAGAAAGGGGTAGGCACCTTTAGTCACTTTAATATAGTCCATGATAAAATTCCATTGTTACAAGTAGGGACATCAATCTTCCTTTGAAATGAATGATTAAAATTAACAAACTCATGGACGAAATCAACACTACAAGTGAAAAAAAAAAGTCAGTTCTATGATTACAAAATTAATGCAACGATAAAATACACTCCCATATATATAGGCATATATGCATTTATAAAGAGATTTCATTTCATATGGTGTCAAGGAACATTATGAATAACAATAATTATAAAAGACAATTCCACCATATAGCATGCAAATTCCCAAAAGTTCAATTTCTAAATTTTTGCAGCATATACATAAAGATGTGACTGTACCTTCCCAGGTTTTATCCCTTCTTCCTGCATTTTGGTAAATAGAAGAGATGCTTCGTGGCTCTTACCTTCAGAATAGACAAAATAATATCGTTATGAAATATCATCAGCAATGAAGAGTATAATAAATTGTCAATCAAAGTGCCAAACAACCATAAAACTTCAGAAAAGTAATGAATCTGCCACCTCAAAGAATCATTGGGCACTATATCAGCAATGGATATAATACTGATTATCCGTCTTTCAAGCACTTACTGTACAGAAAAATATAGCATAAATAGGGACATTCCATGGGTGCTTTTCACCTAATTAGATCCTAAATCAGAATACAAGAAGACAATGACCAAACAAAGTGCAACAACATTACTTTCAAAATTTGGAAGCAATGATGAAAAAAAGGACATCATTCTTTTAAAGAACTCTCAGACATAAGATACTTTGATATACTTGTAAAACAAGTTTCTCAAATGAAAATATAAGTTCTAACACATCAAATATTACTTCTTGTCAGTAGACACGGAAGTAAGTTATTACCAGCCTTGCCATAATAGCTAATCATGTTCATGTATGCCTTTTCATCCAGAGACACACCCAAGTTACAAGCGGTGTTAAACATATCCACAGCCTTATCTAGCTTCTCGCCTCGTCCATAAACACTGCATTGATAGTCAATCAGTAAAAGCTGCAACACAATTCCCAAATATGAACAAGCACAAACATATACAAATATCTTTTTTTTAATTCATGTTTCTTCTGTAAAGCTGTCACCTAATCATAGTGTTGTATGTCTGAATAGAAGGAGTAATTCCCAAGGACAGCATGTGATCGTAGATGCGAGCTGCAAAATGCAATCTACCTGCAACATCACATCCACATATCAATGTGTGCTTTCTTGGGTATTTGTCTTGGAAAAATAATGAGATTATCTGTGTCAACCTGCTTCTAGCATTGCCTTGATAAAAATGTTGTATGCCATGGTATCGAGATCCATGTTATCCTGAATACTCTTGCGAACAACATGTTCTGCTTCTCGATGTTTTCCTGTGAATAGAGTAATTTTTTGTCACCTATCAAAGCCATAGAAGTGACTACATACCAGATCAAGAAGCATCATGAACTACAGAACAGGCATGTCCATCATAACTGCCTATTTATGAAGATAAATTACTAATTGTAGAAAATTGAAACTTAAAATTATGAGACAACTTTTTTTGAAACTTAAATAACGAGACAACGTTTTTTTAGTATGAAATATGTGTGTGTATAGAGAGAGAGAGAAAGAGCGAGAGAGACTTGAATAAAAATGTCGACGAATCTAAATAGCTTCACAAAATATCAGAAAGCAACAAAGAGTTTAGTAACCTAATTAAGATTTGGCATGCCTACCAGAATTAGACAATGCCTTCACAATTATGCTGACACCAACAGCACCCAAATTGAGCCCTCTATCAATTGCTTCTTTATACAGAGAGTACGCGTCCTCTGATTTACCGCATTTGGCATAAGCATCAATCATTGAGTTAACTATTGGTTTTCCACATACTGGGGAATCTGCAACTGCTGCAAAAACCTCTTTAGCCTGCTTCAGCTTCTGTCTTTTACCATACAAACTAATCAAAGAAGCAATTACTTCATCCTCTAGTCTGCCACCTAGCTTGGTTACTTGAGCATTAAGTGCCTCTGCTTTACAAATATCACCTATGCATAAGAAGTTAGCCCTCAAGAATAGGGGGGACAAGATGAAAAATATAGCTTCAGATCCATACCACAACAGATACAGATTGTAAAAGTGAAAGTATATGTTTCATACCTTCCCTTATCAAGTTGCTAACTAGTTGATTCACAGTAGACAAACCACCACCAGTCCCGAGCAACAACTTCAGGATCTCTTCCATCTTACTAAATTTGCCGTCTCTAAAATGCAAAGCAAGAACAAGCCGGAGCGCCACAATGTCAAGTTGATCAAAGGCCATGAAGTTTTTACATTCCTCATTTTCTCCATGCATTATCTTAAAAAAAGTCAAGAAGAACCTACTGCCTTTCAATGATTCATTTGTACCCATCTCTTTTGTCAGTTGCTCAACATCTCTTAGCTTGCCGTCCTTGCAAAGTATGCTAGTAACTGTCTTGAAAAGCTCCTCATCAAAATATACTTGATCTTTTCTTATCTGGATGACAAAAGTTTTAGCTTTTTCAATCAAGTGCAGTCTTCGATACAAATTGAGCATGTCATTACAAGAACCAGCATCAGGAAGGCCAGTCTTTGACAGGGCTTGAAATGTAGCTTCTGCAGACTCCAGATCTTCTTTCATAACATAACACTGCAGCAGAACAATATAAGCAAATCTCGACAACCAAATGTTTCTAGACTTCATCACTTCAATAACACCCAAAGCTTTCTCAGAATTCCCTGAATTGAGGTGGACTTGTGCCATTGCCAAATATGTTTTCTCATTACGCAGCAATCCCAGTTGTTCAGTCTCTTCAAATGTTTTCTGGGCATCATCATAAAGACCAAGTTTCCCGTATATTCTAATGAGTAGTCCATAGATTACTTCATCAGCTGGAATTTTCTTTCTTTGCATTTCCAAAAAGAGAGAAAGAGCTTTAGAAAAATCTCCACATTTGTAATACATGGTAAGAAGTGAAGCACAGGTGAAGTTACTTGGAACTAGTCCATGAGATTTCAAGCCCTCATATAACCTCTCTGCTTCATCCCAGTTACACTTTTTGGTACTTACAGTAATAAGTAAGCTATATGTCACTTCCTCTGGCACATGCCCTTTGTTCTTCATCTCATTGAACATTTTAAAGGCCTCCTCATGAACACCTTCCTTGACAAGTGAACTGATGACCACAGTATAAGTAAAGGTATTTGGTGCCACCCCTTTATCCACCATTTGTCTCCATAATTCTATGACCCTGCTGTGAAGCGATTTCTTCTGCAAAGAGGACAGCATAAAGTTGTATACTGAAACCGAAAGTGTAATTCCCCTTTCCTGTATAGCAGAATAAAATGAAAACATAGCCTTGTGGCGTCCCCATCTGGCATATGTACACAACATAGTTCCACAAGCAACTTCATCCGGTTCGCATCCTGCTTCAAGCATCTCCAAGAATGTCTGTTCAGCCCACTTGAGCTTTCCAGCTTGTCCATATATTCGTAACATAAGTGTGTAGACTATAACACTTGGGTGATAGCAAAACTGTTAGAGCACGAGTCTGTTGTTATATGAATAATTTCAGGACCTTCTTTTAGGAGAGCAAAAGAAAAACACAAAGATCAAAAAGCCAACTGACATTTACACATTTGGCAACTAAGTGGAAATCTAGATACTGCAGACATTGCAAACTGCAAAGCACCATTGAAACATTTAATATGAAGAAACCAATAATGATGAAGTAGAATTTAATATAATTTCTAACCAATGTTATATCAAAACACAGTAAAGAATAAGCTACCTTCAAATGATTCATAAACTACTATGCAAATTTCAATAAAGTTTCCAGAATGCTGTAATGCATTTTGAACAAAAACAGGCAGTTTCAAAAAGACTTTTCTATAGTTGGCTAATGTCTATGCCAGTGACAATGACAATCAAAAATACCAAGTTACAAGACAAAGAAATAGCATAGTGTGGTTCAGCTGGAACATCTGAAGCATCAATAAAATTAAAACATCAAAGAAGCATATCAAAACCGACACATAAAGCAGTCACTCAACCAAAAACCAAAGCAACACAGCCAAATACCATGCCAGCTATTGTTTCATCCAAAACACAACCAAAGGCCACTTATCAGGTGAAGTTCATCAAATTACATGCACACACACTTCCTACAATATCCATCCAAAGTTAAGCACAGAAAAGTAGAAGTCATCTAGAAATAACAAAAAACACAGAACATATTCAGACATTAATCACATATATCTATACAGTTAAAATCATATCACAACGTTTTTAATTCATTAACCGCAGAAACGAGAATAAAACCCCCGTGCTAGAATTCAATTCATCTACTATAAAAATTTAACTAAAATGATCTTACAACGTTTTTAGTCTTCTTCAGCATTATGAATGATTTCATTTCTTTATATTGGAACTCAAAAGAATTAGATTTAAGAAATTCACGTACTTTTAAAACATAAAAACCGATTTCAATAGATTCATTTCTCACTCAATTCTTGCAAATGTTTGTACTTTTTTAACACAGCCATAAAAGAAAAAGGAATTAAAAAAAAAAAACAAGAGAAACAAACACACACCTGCAACTTCATCCAATAAAAAAAGTCCCTAGCTTCTCTCCAACCTTTCTGTTCCTTCAAAACTACACACATCTCCCTAAAAGTCAATTTGCCCACAAAACCGCTCATCACCAACCTCACATTCCTCTCTTCCTCTTTCTTCCCAGCCAATGCTCTCACAGTCTTTATAGCAGCAGTCACATGCTTTCCATAAAGATGGCCATTTTTATCATCCTCTAAATACTTAACCATCTGCTCCGGCGTTCTTTTAATCCATTTGGGTGTTTGGACACGTGCGCCTTGGTGTTTTCGCAGCAAGCTTAAATACTGAGCTTTACCCTTGATTATGCGTCTGGCATTATCATCTGAGAGTGGGTTTTTGGAATTTTTGGATCTGGGTTTTGGTTTCGATATGTTGCCATCACTTAAAGACCATGGGTCTGGACGAACTGAGGATTTAATTGAGAATTTTGAGTTTTGGCTATGTGTTTTCAGGGATTTTTGCTTTGGGTTTGGAAGTGGAGGGAGGAAGTCGGACTTGAGGATAATGGACTCCATTTGTTTCCCGGGAAAATGGGATTTTCCTAGAAAATTTGTGGATTAGGAGAACTAAAAATTTGAAATTTGTAGGTTGGAAAGAAGGATTATTATTATTATTTAGGTGGAGTTTCAGGGTCAGTGGCGCATTCGCCACCAGAGCAGAATAACGAAAGATGGAGGCAGAACAGTGGATAAGTGTTTTGATACTTTTGAGGTTTTTAAATTTCCAAAAAAAAAAAAATATATTTGACCTTTTTTTTCTTTTAGGTTGTTGTATATATATATATATATAATTTTCCTCTGAAAATTTAAAATGATGGAATTATATCAAAGATCATATTATTTACTTTACTTCACTGAAAATAAAAAAATAAAATTTTTACTAATAAATTTAATGGTATTTTTGGCCATTAGTACAAGAGGAGAGGTTTTAAATTGAAATTACTCGTAAATTCGCGCATTATAAAATTATATATATTAAGTAATTAGTGTAATTTTTTAATTTAAAAAAAATATTTTGAGTGATTTAATGTAAAAATTATGTATAATAATAGTATTAAAATATGTATGATAATGTTTTACGGGGTGTATTTAATTAGAATTTTTAAAGATTTTGATAGATTTTAAAAGTTATGAGGTATTTAATCCTAATTTTTGAATACTCTTTAAAAATTATGGTATATTTAATAATAACTTTTATAAACTTAAATTTTCTTTTTTATAAAAGTTAGAGTATTTAACTAGGGATTTTAAAGAGTTAATAAAAATAAACTCATACTTAAAAAGTTATGAATTTTTATAGGTAATGAAATTTTATAAACTTTGAATGACTTTTTCTATTTATATCAATCAATAAAAAACAATTCACTATATCTCAAGAATTTGAATGACTTTTAAATATAATGCTCTATCAAGGAGTATTGGACTTAAAGTGCCACAAGGTTAATCTACTTATTGCTATTTAAATTTATTTTCACTTTTTTTATATATTTTTTATTTTTGTTTATCATGTTTTTTATTATATATATGTTAGGTAAATATTTTTGGTGGATTGTGGAAAAATCTATTAGCTAAAAAAACTCTTTGATATGTTTTTTTATTTGAAATTAATAAAAATAAATATCTTAATTATTTTTAAAAATACTAATTAAAGACATTCACTTTTAAATAATTATTTTAAGAATTTTATTTTTATTATATGATAAAAATTAATTTATTAGGTCAAAATATGTATATTAAAATCAATAAAAGTTGTCCAATGTCAATAAAAGTAATAAAAAATCTTTCAAAATAAAGTCTACAAAAGTCATTGACAAATTCATAAACTCTATAAAAGTCTTTCAAAATAAAATTTATAAAAGTCATTAAACTCTATAAAAGTCATTATAAAAGTCTATAAACTCTATAAAAGTCATTCACTTAATAAAGTTTATAAATATTTTTAAGAGTCCTAATTGAATACACCCCTTAGGTAAAAAAATACTAAATATTATGGTCAATAGTTCATTTTTAATAAAAATTAGGATATTTAATAATTTGATAGATTAACTTTTAGAGTGAATGAATCTGTGCAATGCGTGCGGAGTGTGAAATGAAATCATTAAATAAATAATGTATTAGATCCGAAGTATGTAGAATAATGTTTTAGTTAAAAAAAAATACTAAATAATTATTGTAATTTTTTAATGGTTTGAAAAAAAAATATTGAGAGATTTAAGGTAGAAAAATAGGTAATAAATAAATACTTTTAGAATTTGAATAGTATTAAAATATGTATAATAATGTTTTACTTAAAAAATAATACTAAATAATCATGATAAATATTTTATTTTATTAAAAAATTAAGATTTTTAATAGTTAGACATGTTAGTTTTTAGAGTGAATATTCAAAATGGATACTTATCACATTTTTAACTTAATGATTTCAAGATTCAACATTTAATATATATATAGAATAATATTAGGTAACTAAATTTAAAAAAAATTAAAATATTTATTACTATTTGCTAATGTAATTTTTGTTAATATTCGGCCCCTATAAAAATTTGAATGAATTCGAATTAAGCCGCATAATTGCGTAAGAATCTCAGTTTCATTAGTTCATTATTGATGCACACATTTGTGTATTTGAAGATGTTGCATCGTATGGAAGGTAAGTCAGCTTTTAACTGTAACAAGTCATTGCACAGTATGTGCCAATTGGTGTGCACTGCAGTTCTGAAGATGCAAGAGTGCGTCAACAGAGGATACGGAACAACTAGATGATGATGGATTTTGACAGTGAGCTGCGTATAGATTTATCTGCAGAATAGTCGTTATGCTTATGCATATAAAAAATACTTTAATTTTTTTTAATCTTTAGGGGTTTTGATGTCTGAATTGTATAAAGACAGGGTTGCTTGCTCATGATCATGAATATGAGCTCAAAAAAAGAAAAAAAAAAAGGCTGCAACTGTACAAATCGTTGTATGACACACATGAATAGAAATGGACGAGAATATTCAATTCAAATCAAGAAAATTGTTACATGGTACAATTGCATAAAAACGAAAATCTCTACACTTGTCAAAGATCAAATCTTTACAATTTCTCGTAATCCAATTGATTCCCAAATTTGAACAAATAATTAACAAATGGTTAATCTGTTTCAGATGAAAATAAACCTAAACATTAATCGTATGTACTTCACTAAATAACCTGAAAAAAACTTGCCTAACAGAGTACCGCAAAAGCTTCAATCATCAACTTGTTGAAGAACATCATCATATCCTTAATCAAGAAACCCAACTGCTGTTACAGCTACCCATTACGTAGCCTTAATGATCGTGAAAGACATGGGCGATTTCGACCGCAAAAACCATATGGGTCTTGTTTTATGATCGCTGCAACCCATTGCAATCGTCCTCTGCTTCTTGAACTTCGGACCTACTTCTTGCTCGCTGCCAAGATGATACGAATTTCCACCAGTGTCATCGCTGGTTTTCTCGACCGTTACTGCTTGTACTTGCTTGCATATCAAGCAGGATCTCTTCTTCTTTGGCACTGAATTCATAAAAGCCATGGAAGGAGGAGTAGCCCTGTTTTCAGTAGTAGTGGGGAATGTTTGTTGATCCAAAAGACGATCATCGGCAGCAACAATGGACGCAACCTCTGCAAGAACATATAATCCATTAAAAATTTTAATTACTTCCGACATTTTTTTTTAATTATGTTTTTGCTTGCCGATGATCAAGAAAACAGAGAGCTCAATTATAACGGTGAATTAATGAGATGATGATGATGATGAATAACAAGCGAAGAAAGAGCAAGAAAACAAGAGATTGGAGGAAAAAGAAACAGAAATTAGGGTTGTTTCCTGGGTGGCAATGCGATTAATTAATGGAAGTGTAAGTAGGGCAAGAAGAGTAGAAGAGTTTCTTCCAACGGTCACATTTGAAGTTATGTAAAGAGAGGCCGCGCGTAAGTTCCAATTGGCGCCTCCCATTTTACTAATTTACCCTTTTGTTTTATTTAAAACAAAGTAAAATAAAGGTAACCATAGAATTTTGGACTATTTGCAAATTAAATAATGACTTTTAGTGTTTTTTACGGTTTAATCCTAACATTTTAATTTTGACAAAATAAAACACCAATTTACAATCTTTGGCAATTTGAATATCGACCACAATTCCGATGAACTTTTGCTTGCGTGTCAAGCCATTTCCTTCCACGCTGGATAATTTTTGCCACGTCAAAACGCTGAGTTTTGAATAGCAGAACGCCTTGTTTTCATAAACAAATTAATCTTGGCCAAATACTTTCTTTCACCCCTGAATTTTACTATATTGATCTATTGCACACCTCAATTTTATTTTTTTCCTATTACACGTATGAACTTTTTTTTAAACCTACTTCCCACATCAAAAATTAGAGATGAGCGGGTGTTATGGATGTGATTTGACGTGCAAAAAAATTGACAACATGAACTTAAATGTCAGAAAAGTGAACAAAAAAGGAGAAAAACCTATTTTAATTAAATTGGAAACCTAAAAATGAATCCCTAAAACATAACATCTAAACCAAATCTTTTTCTTTTTTTTCTCCTTCTTCTTCCTCCTGCCCCTGCTACCTGCTACTATTTCTGGTTCATTTTCATATTTCTTAAGCAATTTTTGGCAATTTTTATAGCCAAAAATACCAAATCTTTTGTCCTTGTAAACTAAGGTTAGTTGCCCCATTAACACTTAACCATACCTGAGATCATCTTCGTTCAAAAACTAAAAAAAAAAGGAGAAAGAAGAGAAGTGGAAACAAGGGAGGCAATGGTGAGCAACAGCGGGGATGGCGAGTCAGAGTGCGTGTAGGGGGAAGAGAGTTCGTATTACTTGATTTTCTTCTTAGAGACAAATGGTTGTGGTTTCCTTGCATTGAAGCTGAAGATCAAGGGAAATAGAGAAAAAAAACGGACATTGATAAGAGTCTGGTGTGAAGAAGAGGTGAAATGCTAATGGTTTTAGGAGTTGATTCAAAGCCTGAAATGGCTTTAAACTTTGCTACATGTGTTGATTAAGTAGAGTTGTAGACCCAAAAGTGAATGGAATCGGGTTTAAAATGAATCATAAACCAAGTTAATCTTAATATTGGGTGGAATATTCATTCAAATTAAAATTCTTTGATGGTTTTTAGTTTAATATATTTCCTAGTTACGGGACCAAGTGCTGCTGACCTTTTCCTTCAGAGAACATGGTGCAGTAGGAGATATGAGGAATGTATGGCCCAATGCTCGAGTTAGGAAAAATGGTTCCCTCATTCGCACATATCATGGTTTCAAAGGTATCATCTTGCAATCTCTGTATAGGCCTCTCAGTGTGATATGGTTATCCTCACTCTATTATCTGGTGTTATCAGAAGACAAGCAAGAAGCTCTTGAATTCCTCAAGTTGATCTTGAGAGCACTCTGCAATCTGCCACTACTTGAACCACCACCTCCTACTCAACAAGATAACTAAATTTTTAGTTGATTTTAAAGTTCCCTTGACCTCCTTTTTTCCCCCCTTTTATTTCCTTACCATTTTAAAAGCTTTATCATTCATTTATTGTTGTGAGCATTTAGACAGCTATTTTTAAGCATAATATTTGATATGGTTATACAAGGATTTTCAAGGAAATGTATTTTGATGCTGCTTGTATCTAAAGTTCCTACTTCCCTTCAAGAATTCTGTTAGGAGAAGAGAATTTTCTGATAAATTTTGCTGCATGAGCATAAGCTTGTGTGTGCTTTTTGCATGTCCATATTGCTTTGTTGTATAAGCAATTTGATGCCGAGTTGGGAATGAATTGAAAATATTGAAGTTTAATCATTTGGGTTGCTGCAATTGTATCATTAGATGTTTTTGTTGCTGATGCTGTGTTTTTTTTCTTTTAATCAAACTTTAGAGCCATGTTAATGTCAACATATAAGCCATGCGACTTCAAGTGATTGATTTCAAGTGCTTGTCCATGTTGGCCACTCATATGTTTAATAGAAAAAAATTTTCAAATTATGTGTGACGTAGGTTTAAAATAAAAGTTCATACGTGTAATAGGAAAAAAATAAAGTTGAGGTATGCAATGGACCAATATGGTAAAGTTCAGGTGTGAAAGAAGGTATTTGGCCAATTAATCTTCTTCTTCTTCATCTTCTTCCTCAGCTTAAGAACAAATTTTTCTTTTGTTCTCTAGCCGCAATAAACGGATCAACAATTACAAGAATTTCACGTTGAAATAGAATCCATCACAAGAACCCATTTTAGGATACTTTAAATTTAAACAAGCATGAAGATAATTAATCATCCAAAACAAAGAGAACCCAATAAGGGTTCATGAACATAATTAACACCCAAAACACAGAAAACCCAACATGGGTTCGTGAATATAATTAACACCCAAAACATAAAGAAAAAGAGAAGGAACATCCTTTCAAATAGTAAGGTCAGGCGTAGAACATGTTGCTCTAGTAGTAGAGTGAGCAATACTATTTAACAACCTTTTAATAATCACAATAAATACATCTCTAAGTTGACTTACAATAGCTTTATAATCTTCCATGATCATACCACAAGATGAAAAGTCAGTTTGTGGAACCTGCAAATATTAGACTACCAAAAGCACATCACTCTCCACAATGAATTGAGGCTCCACAATCCAGCTAAGAGCCTCTCTAAGGCTAAGAGCTTCAACCAATTTAGCATCTAAGAGCCTAGTGACAAATCTATTTCTGGCTACTACAAAACAAATTATATCATCTAGAATGACACAACCCAAGCCAACATACCCCCGCCTTTCAAAAATAGTTGCGCCTATGTTAATTTAATCCAACATAAGGGAGGCTTCTGCAAAATATCAGACCGCGACAATAAGAGATCTGACCACATCCCCACCCTAGACAAACTTTCATTTAGACCATTTGCTAGCAGCAAACCGTGCAATTTTACTACCAGATCGATTAATCCCTCTCCAAAGCACATTATTCTAATTACGCCAAATACTCCAAATCAAAACAACAATTCTGCCTTTATCATCTAAGGAGCGTTTATCAAACATGACTCGAAGCCAATCAACAAAAGAATTTTGATTGCCCCCTAAAATAGCAAAATCACTAAATCTCCAACAAAATCTTACAACCGGACATATAACAAGAGCATGCAAACAAAATTCTCCTGCATAATTTGTCACTGCCAGCCACAGTGAGTAATCTTCCTCCTTTGCCACCTCCAATCTTGACTGGTGAAAATCAAAGCGTTCTTTTGATAGTATACATTGTGCTTATTTTACCATGTGATGGAATGGGTGTGGTTTTCTTGATCTATAATTTTACTGTAAATATTTTTTGCACAAAGAAAAATAAGAAGAAGAAGAAGAAGAAGAAGAAGATATAAGAGAGATTAAAATATCAGCTTACAAAACGGTGCATTTTGCTGTCCAAAATGCACAATTTTGGACGTTGCAAAAAAAAGGTCCAGCATGGAAGGCAGACTCAACAATGGCCTGACATGTAAGCAGGAGTTAATCGGTATTGTGGTCGGTGATTCGAATTGTCAAAGATTGTAAATTAATGTTTTATTTTGCCAAAATTAAAATGTTGTGATTAAACTACAAAAAACACTAAAAGTCATGATTTGATTTACAAATAGCCCTAGAATTTTCCATTCATTCTGCTTGTATCCGGACAATGCAACCCATAAAACGACACTATAAATGGATGCATGCAATTCTCTATCTTTTTATTAGTTTGTTTTGGGCATACAAAACAACCAATGGAGTTTCAAATAAAAGATCAGGTAGAGGTATGCAACAAGGAGTATGGGTTTCTCAGTTCTTACTTTGAAGCTACTGTGATCCAACGTCTTCAACATGGAAGATTCTATAAGGTCGAGTACAAGAACTTGGTACAAGAAAAAGATAAATCAAAGCTTCTGGCGGAGATTGTTTATGTTGATGAAGTGCGGTCACTTCCTCCCAAACCAAGAATGTTAGCCATGATTACTGGGCTCATAGGGTTGCATTCGACAATGATGGGTGTAACCAAAAGACTGTACTCCTATAACCATTACAATGTATCTTTTGATGCTACTAGTGATAAGATTTGCTATCATATTTCTCATTTAATATCATCTTGATTGGATCAGTGGCCACTGGATTGCATCCAAAAGACAGTAATCACAACCACAAATTGATGATTCTCGTAAGTTCAAAATATTGCTTATCGTAGGTTCAAAGGACAGCATAAACAAAGAGCTGCTTTTTGTAGAATACACTAAGCTAGTTATTTGCATGATTGGTGTTGATTTTTGGCACGTTGCTTTAAGTGTTCTCTTTTCTAGTGTTATGTTTGTTCCTTTTTGGTTTTCATTGACCATGTGATGAACTTGATTATAAATTCTTTACTGGTTGTTTCATGAATAATTTGCCCTTGCTGCACTTCAATTTTTTCCATCTTTTTTTTAAATGTTCATTATGAATAGGAGAGTGCAAAAACCACCCAAACTGAAAATTTCAAACCAAACCGCTTAATGAAACTAGCTCGGTTAGTGAGGGCTTAAACGGTCGGTTCGATGGAGAAGGAAAGAATTTTTTGTATTCGGTTCGGTTAGTATAGTGTACCGACCGAAAACCGATATACATATAAATAAATAAATATAAATATAAATATACTATATATATATATATATATATATATATTAATAATAACACAACTAAAAACGACGTCGTTTAAAAATTTACCCTAACTATATAAACGTCCTAAACTAACCCTAACCCTCATTTTACCCTCTTCCTCACCGCTCCCTTCTTCTTCTTTTCTCTCGTTCTCTCTCGATTGTTCTTCTAATCCTTTCATCTTCTTCATCACTTCAGAACCCTAAAACCTAAACGACGCCCCCTGTCTCTTCCTGTTTTCTTGACCTTACACATGTTCTAGATTTATCTTCTATCTTTATCATCTTTTCTTTGTTTAGATGAGATGATAGTGAATCGAGTGATAGAAACCTATTACATTTGCCATTTTGCCTTGTGTAATCGAGTTTTCTGTTGTTTTCTTCTTATTTTTGCACTCTATTAAACTCGAATACATTGAGATCTCATCGTGAAATGTTTTCTAATCATTCAAGCAGTAAAATCTAAAATGGTAAAGCATATATATGTTCTATGGTTTTATTTTGATTGTTTCTGATATATAAAATCCGATCTTGCATGTGGTTTTTTGAGGAATAAAAAGTTTTTTTTTTATTTTGAGTTATATATTATGATTATGTGTAGATCTACATATTTTAACTTTGTTCAAACATTGTATGAATTATTTTCAAGTAAAAATTATGTTTTGGAAAAAAAAAACTAATATTATGTTGAATAACATACATGCATGTTAAAGTTTTTTGAGTAAAAAGTTTTATTTTGTTATGATTTTTCAGTTCAATGAATTTGTGTTGATGGATCTACAATATTTGTTGAAAAAATTGTATTTTGTTTTTGTTAGTACGATTTAAAAAAGAAAATGTTTGATTTTTGATATTTTTTTAGTTTTATAACTTATTATTTTATATATTTGTTTGTTACTACGATTTTAAAAAAGAAAATGTTTATTATTTGATATTTTTCTTTACTGTCATTTTTATGTTTTCTGGTTATGTTATTCATGGATTTTATATTTTTTTATTTTAGTTGTAAATAAAGGGTGGAAGCAAATGCTTCTTTTAATATTTTGTGCCGAATATGTATTATGAGTTCTAACTCTGAGTGCAAAATAAACAAAAGGGTGGAAGCAAGCAATTGGCTGTTTCTTTCACTTTATTTCACTGTGAATTTGGTTTGAAAGACTTTCGATCTTTTTGGGGCTTCTGTAAACAAGAATAGAAAAAAAATGAAGGTATAAAATATTGATAATCTAAATTTTTTTGGTCACTTATCTTTATGTTTATATTCTTTCACTAATTTGTTTTTTTTTTTGTCTTTTTTTTGAAAGATGGAACATGATAGTGGCAATGCTGCTGCCACTGTTGTCTCTGACCTTGTCTCTGGTAGGAATTTATGGGTGGAAGTAGATGCCTAGATGCCCTAGACATAACCTGAGATACAAAATGTCTTTGCTAAGACTGAGAAGTAGCCTGAGCCTGCAAAAAAAAAGAAAAGCATAAGAATCCAGAGCAAAGTGCTGGGATCATTTTAAAAAAATAAAAGATGAGGCAGGGGGCCCGACTGCCAAGTGCACATACTGTGGTGAAACTCTCTGTGCTAACCCTACAAAATATGGCACATCTAGTCTTAATAATCATTTAATGAATTGCAAGAAAATGACACATTCTTATGACACTAGGCAGTCTCTTTTAACACTTAAACCTGCATATGATTTTGCTGCATCCTAATTTGAGCAATTAGGCACATGAAATTTTGACCACGAAGCCATCCGTAAATCACTTGCATGAATGTTGATTGTTGATGAATTGGCCTTCAAATTTGTTGAAGGTGATGACTTTAAAAATTTCATGGCCTCCATTGCCCTAGGTTTAAAATTCCATCTAGATGGACATTTTCTAGAGATTGTTATTCTATGTTTCTTGATGAGAGGGTGAAGCCCAAATCCTTAATACACACTCAGTCTCATAGAATCAACATTACAACTGATTTATGGACTTCCAACCAAAGAATAAATTATATATGTGTCACTGCCCATTTCATAGACACTAAATGGAAATTGCAAAAAAGAATTATCTCTTTTGTGCCTATGACTTCCCGTAGGGGAGAATATATAGCTAAGGCTTTAGAAAACTATCTGATAGATCGGGGTTTGAAATATATTTTCTATGTGACTGTTGACAATGCTTTTTCAAATGATATTGCTATCAATTATTTCAAAATTAAGCTTCCTGCTTAGGGTACTACCTCTCCTGTTAGGTTAAAATTTATACATATGAGGTGTATAGCTCATATTTTGAATCTTGTTGTTAATGATGGCTTGAAAGAAGCCTCTAAATCAATCAAAAACATAAGCGAAGCTGTTAGGTATATAAGGAATTCACCTCTTAAACTTAGAAAATTTAAAGAAATTTCTCATTTTTTTGGGATTGATTGTCAGTCTGCTTTGTCTCTTAATATTCCAACTCAGTAGAACTCTACTTATATCATGCTTCAAACTGCTTGTTTATATGAGAGAGCTTTTGATAGGTTTAAGAAGCAAGAGAGTTCCTTCAGGGCAGACTTGAAGGATGATGTCCCTGACTTCTTTGATTGGCAGTATGCCAATAAAATTGTTGATATGCTTAAGCATTTTTATGAAATGACACTTAGAATTTTTGGATCTCTTTATATGATTGTTAATTCTTTTTTCACTGAAATATCTGACTTGAGCTATATGTTGAATGAGTGGCAAGCTTCTACTGATATCACTGTTATGTCCATGGGGCAATCAATGAAAATAAAATTTTCTAAGTACTGGGGTGACCCTGAAAAAATGAACACACTCATCTTCCTGGCCAATATTTTAGACCCTCGGGACAAGCTTGAGTATATGGAGTTCTCACTTAAGCAGATGTATGGCGAGGATACTGGCTGCATCTTGTACACAATTGTAAAATATGATCTTTATCTTCTATTTGATGATTATATGAAGCTTTATGCTTTTGATAAGGGTGGAAGCCAATCTGAATCCTCTTATGCTTCTACTGTTTTTGGTCCTAATGCTTGGAAATCTATCTTACTCTTAAAAGCTAAATTTAGACAACATAAAATGGAATCTAGTGGAAGTTTTGGCAATAAGAAGTCTGAATTAGACATTTTTCTATCTGAGGATATTGTGGATGAAGGGGATTCATTTGATATTCTACGTTGGTGGAAAGTTAATGTTGAATGGTTTCCCATCCTTTCTTTGATGGCACATGATGTGCTTGCTATCCCTATTTCTACTGTGGCCTCTGAAAGTGCTTTCAGCATTGATGGACGTGTTCTAGATGATTTCAGGAGCTCTCTTACTCCTAAGATTGTTGAGGCCTTAATATTTACTTCTGATTGGCTAAGATTGACTACTAAGCCAATCTGTGTTGAGGAAACTATAGATGATATGAAAATTTTTGAGAAAGGTAATCTTCAATTTAATTAGTTTTGTTTTTTATTTGTTAATTTATATTTATTATACAAGAAATGCTACTAATTATTTTATGTTTTTTTGATAGAGCTACCTGAACAAACAACCATTAGCCCATCATCTTCAACTGTTGTCTAATTACATTAATCTAACAGCTCTCAGTAAATTTTTTTTATTGATTCAATTCACTTCATTTGTTTGCAATGTTGTGAATTATGTCTGCATTGCCTGATTGCCATATTTAGCCTGATGAATTGTTTGATTTGATCAATTGCACTGCCCTGTGACTAACCTGATGTGCCTTTATAATTTGTTGAGGTGTCGGTGTTGTTGTTGCTCCTATGGCTGTGTAATTATGAGGCAATGATGATGCTTCCACCCTCAATATGTATTCTGATGTACCAAAGTGCATGCTTAAGTTTCTTTGGTGGCTTAGTTTTTATTAGCTATCAGAAATGTGGCTGCATTTTTGGTTTGATCAAAACATATTTAATCTGAGCCTTATTTCAATTTCTGTATTTTCATTGTTTATTACTTTTGAATTATGTCACTCGCTTGATGTTTGTCTTTATTTGTTCTTGTAGTTGTAGGAGACTTCTTCCAGTCGCACTAAACAACACTGCTTCAACCTGATGCTTGCAAATATTTTTGTCCAATGCATGGCAAATTATATTTTGTATACTGTCTGCATCATTTTTTTTGGTATATTGCAGACATGCTTTTCAGCTTTTGTATATTTCTATAGGCCAATTTTTTGGTTAGGCAATTTTTTTGTAAATGATAGGCCTTCACTTTTGTAAATGTAATTTAAATTTTTATGTTTCAAATTAATGAATACATATCTATAACAGAATTGCTAATTATTGTTCAAAAAAAAGAACTGCTAATCCTTGTTTGTGGGCTTTCAATTTTTAAGCCCAGTCCATATAAAGCCCAACCGATACAACCGAAATAACTGAAACGAAATAACCAACTTGTTTCGGTAACCGACTGTTTGGTTACCATACTTCATTTGGTTCGGTTCGGTCCACAAATTATGCTCCCTAAAACCGTTCAGTTCCACCTATTTTACAACCGAACCGACTACTGCACAGCCCGAGAATACTGAAAATAATATCATGTCCTACTTTTAGAAGGAAAATGTAACATGCATGGAGAAAAATTTTAAACCAATTGAACCTCATTGTTATATGCGAGAAATTCTATATGAAAAGTCAAATTCTTGCCTACATTGGGTGTATTACACCCAATGGTGATATTTGTAATAAAGAGAACTTGTCCATTTTTAATGATCAAGTGTAAATCACTTGGTTGATATGTCACAAATCCTATCCTTGGGTGTAATATACCTAGTGTGAGCAAGAATCTTCCATATGAAAATATGCTAGGAGTTAAATAACTTGTTTTATAGAACAAGTACATACAATCTGAAAATAATAAACTTGGGTAGTAATACATGTCGATCGCTACCCTCGACTTGAACAGTGTCGTTGAGGGTAGCGACAATTACCTCCCTTTAAATTTTTTTTGGAATTCAAAATCTAAGTTGTACATAGGTGAACCTGTCGTATAAGAATTTAAATACTTGTAGTCTATAAATTTTTTAATAATCTAATAAAAAAATTTGAACTGGAAACATAAAGATAATTATATCGCGGCCATCCACGCACTATAGCATCGCTTGTGGCCACACAAATCTTTATCCAATAAACTTTTGTGTTTTGATTCTTCAAAATTGATCGATTTTTGTACAAGTACACGCAATATACCTAAACCAACACTGGCAGAAACTCACATGAGCAAGGCAGTTCTAGTTTGCAACTGTGAGGCACGTACTCAGGCGCTAAGTGACATGGAGATAACAGATGAAAACTTGAATTTGCGAACTTTTGTTGAGTTCTGTGGCTGAAATAACACCTCTGTGCTTGACTTTACTGTTACCTCCTTCCACTCTGAATTTGAGGTCCCTTCACTTCGATAGTTGAGAGGAGAGTACAAAACTTGCAGCTTTAAATCGGCTGCAATTTGCCATGAAATTTCAATTGGAGAATTAAACCAGAATAATGTGTGAAATCATAAATAGACGATACTGCTAAACAAGTGCAATGTCATGAATGTGCCTCAAAACCTTTTCAAAAGAAAAAATGTATATGCCTCAAATCAAAGAAAAGTTTTGCTCCAACAAACCCAAATTTGCAATCTCAATCTCAGGTTATCATGCAAGCAAAGTGAAAGAAACTCTTGGGAGATTACCTAGTACAAACTTGCTTGTCCTTCGGTAAATAAGAACATGTTTGTTACCTTTAAGCTCCAACCTGCACAGATTCAAAGGAAGCTCAAACACTTTCCTTGAGCAACAATCACATAACTCGATGCAACACTGCCAAGAAGAATTGCAAGAAAGGACAATCAAACAGCTGAGAAATTAAAACTTTTCATATGGCTACAAATAAACCACAGGAAGAGTAGAAGTCCAATTCAAGCCACAGCCAATCCTCAGGCCAGATTCAAATCCACCACCTTCCTTTGGCACATCTTATATACATTCTGCTACACAATTGCAATGATCTTGGCTTAATTATGCCTATGATACCAGATAATAATTCTTGATAAGAAATCACTAGTTTACTAAGAATTACCGGAGGCATCTGATAATGAATTACCAATGCATTACTGCTCACTGTAGTAAACATTTGAAACTGTGTAACTATTCGTCACTCTCATACACAGAAACACAGGAACCATCACTCAAGAGAAAGACCTGACTGACAATCTTAATGGAGTTGACCTAATTAGTTTAGCATTTTCAAGCCTAAAACCTCTCCCTGCCTCTCTTTTAGTTCTTGAATTTCTTAGGCTGAAAAACAATGAGGACATCATTTAATATAACAAATCAATCAAATGACAGTTTACCCAATCTGTAGAGACTAGAGAAGACACTGAACGTGATGTAGGCGCTTTCTTTGACCAAATACAAAGTACAGCAAACGGAATGGATTCAACAAAGAGGACATGAATATAAATTTCATAGGCAGAGAGCAACAAACCTATCCCACATTGGAGCTGTGCTGAGAGTGAAATTAAGCTCCTCATGTATAGATTCTTGCATCTCTTTCTTTCCTCCGTCAAAGGCACCATTAATCCAACCAGAAAACATACAGTTGGATTCCGGTTTCAATTGAGCCCACAGATCATAGGTAATAACCTCAGGTGGAAAATGGCTTGAGTGAATGGTCCTAGAAGATGAGCAGAAATTTCAAATGTTAATAGAATTTATGCACGACTCAGTATTAATTATAGTCTCGTAAATCAGAAAACACATCAACATATGCATTTATCCGTGTAGAAGTTCCATGTATTCCTCAGGATATAAACATACAACAAAAGATTAAAAATACAACAAAGTCTGAAATTAAAAATGACAATAATATTAGCAGCAATAATGATATGGTAAAATACAACAAAAGAAAAGCATCAGCTCATACAAATTTGATTCTAAATTCCCACAACTCCAACCTAAACACGACTTGAATCTAGAAATTTGAAGTTGCAATTTATTCTATAGAACGCTTTAGAATCCACAAAGTCTGAAATGCATTTTACATAACCTATCCGAAAGTGCAACATTTTTTTCTGTATTGTAGGTTCATTAATAAGCCATTATACATTAATAAATGGAAACCCTCTAATATCAAATGATCAATTTACAAGCAGCTTTTTAGGTCTGTTGCATGTGCAATATTGTTGGCACTCTAATGCTGATATCATTGATGCCAAGCAAAATTCCTTTTGGTTATTTACACTTGATGCATTTCTAAGGCATAATACATTTTTTGCGGCTCCTTATACTTGGTATAATTAGTCAGTTTGACACTTTAACTTACAATTTTGCTATTTCAACACTTAAATTTGCCTAAAATGCACTAATTTGTACTAGTCTAATGACATAATCTATCTACCATCCCCTGTACTTGCTTTTTCTCAGTTTGACACTTCTACTTGCAATTTTTGGTTAGTCAAACTCTTGAAATGTGACACATACTGACTTGCTATTCTATACCACGTGTACTGACAGAGGTTTCAAAATTGTATTGTAAGTGAGTTCAAGTGTTAAAATGACAAAATTATAAATTGAGGTGTCAAACTAACAAAAAGTAATAAGTACAAAGAGTCATAAATATATTATGTTGCATTAGTAAATTTTTTAGCATTACAGTATGATGTGTGCTCAGAAGGAAGATACAGCCTGCAGAGCCATAACTTCTCCAAAATATTAAGTTAGTTCCAAAATCCATGGAGTTGTTCACATTCATAAACCAGTTCCTCCACAGACCTCATATAAGACATAATTTAGGTAAAGGACAATGAAGGCATTTTGAATTCAGATTACACTGAATCAAGTTTTCAGAACGTGCATATCACATGCTATTTTTAAGGACAAACTACAAACACCGTGTGGATGTGGATCTATTCATTTTTTATTTCAATTTCAACCATACACTTAATTAACTTTTAAGGTGCATTTGGATCGGAGTTAAAGAAATAGAGTGTAATAATTATTGGTATAACTTTTAAGAGAGTAACAGTTACATGTGTAATGATTAAGCTGTTAACCTTATTTGGCAAATGAAGGGTAATTGATAAATTGTAATGTGACATTTTTTAAGAAAAAAATTATATAATTGATAAAATTTATTATTAGATATTTAAAAATAACAAAAATAAATAAATAATCATTTAAAAGGTTAAATATTTATATAATTATTTAAATAATATATTCATATGCATTTTAAAAAATAATAAAAATATTATAAGATTTAGATTTCACAAATAATAAAAAATTGCAGAGAAAAATAAAATCAATGAAATCATCATAAAATAAAAATTTAAATTGATTCGTATTTTTTGATAGATTTGATTAGTAGTTTCTTGATAGAAATAAAAGAAATTGAAATGATTTGATGAAGGTAGAGAAATAAAAAATAAAAAATGCTCTTTTAAAGGCATACATTTTTATTGTTACAAGCCTTTAACCTACTCTCGATTAAGTTAATAAAAATGGACTTAATTATTAAGGGTGTTAAATGTTAACTCTGAGTTTTTCAAGGATACCAAACAATGATAAAAGGGTTAACGTATTACATGAGTAACATTTAACCCTTTTAACCTCCATCCAAAATATACACATCTTTAAAAGGGTCAACATGTACCAGAACTTCGGATTGGGAAGCACAACTTTGTAAGACAAATATCCTTCTGGAAGAGCAACTCCCTTTCGTTCAAGATATGACTCAAGAGCTGAAGCTTGTTTCTTGGCCTCCTCTACCTGAAAATCATTGCTAAAACAGTTTAAGATAAGTGGTAGCTGAAAACAAGCCATCTACATCCTTGATTGGATACTCAAGTCCTTATCATGTAATGGATACCAAAAGAGGACACGGAATCTATATAAGTGAAATAACTTAGAGATAAAGAAAAAATCAAGAACTAGCTTCACATGACACCTGAAATGTAACAGACAAAGAATAACTAAAAGTAGAAATCTAGAAACAAAAGCTGAGAAGAAAGTGGCATTGCCCCACACACACTCGTGCATATCAGACTTACAAACTAAATTTGGTGGGAGCTAATAGATTTTTACCAGCACCATTATAACATTAATATGCAGCTTAATTAAATTCACTAACTTGAGACAGCAGATAATTTAAAAAAAAAAAAAAAAAAAGGAAATGACTTACGGGATCAGGATAAAAATCGGCCTTGTGTTTATCATTAGCGTCACGGACCACCATCCAGGTGCCATCACCATTGATGGATACAAGTCCTGAGAAATTCTTCACAGAAATCACCACTGCTTCCCTGTAGCACATTAGAAAAGGAATGACATATTGTTGTTAGCTCAACTCCCAATCCCATCAATAAGCCAAAATTGGGCTAAAGTAGTAATTTACCCCTAAATTTGGATGCGGAATTAAATTTTTGGCTAATTATCCTACCATCTTGACACATATGGTCAATTATCACAGATTCGTTTTTCAAAAAAGTTCAATTCAGTCCAAAACAACTTTTTTAACTAATTCACCTCAAAATTTTTATATAGTGACTAATGAGGTCCAATTTATCAAATTTTAAAACATATAAGAGATGAATTAATAAAAATTAAATTTATAATTTTTATTTTTCAGAAATTAATATTTAATTTAAAAATAAATTAAAAATTAAAAATTAAAATATAGAAATATATGATTAATTTTTAAATTTTTTACATAAATTAAATTAAAATGATTATTTTTAAATAGAAAATTAAAAAATTAAGTTGCTTCTATTTAACTTTTCAATTATGATCAAGTAGTATTCATAGGTATAAAAAATATTATTTTTGAACCTTTTAATTTTTAAAATTTTCAATTTAGTTAAATTTAAATCATATATTCACTTATTTTAGAAAAAAGTTATAAAAATTCTTAATTTAAAAAATTTAACAATTTTTAAAATCATGTGCCTTACATGTTTTTAAATTTGACATAAACTCAACCAAATCACTAATTTATGAAATATTTTGGATTAATTAATTACAAATAATAATTTTCATAAAAAACACATCTTCCACACTTTTTATGTGGGTAGGTTACATCATTATTTTTTATTCAATATACTCAAAATATTTTATATATTATTGACTAAATTCAATTTATATCACATTAAAAATATATAAGAAGCAAAATTTTAATAAGTAACTTTTAAAAAAATTTAAATAAGACTTTTTTCTAATTTTTTCTCTATTTATTAATATATATTTAAAGTTTTAAGTCTTACCTTATATCATCTAATATCTATGATTGAAAAATTAAAAATAATTGATAATTTTGATTGGAATTTTAGTGAAAAATTGGGATATAAATCTTTTGTTTATTCTTAAATGGACTATTAATTCTTGAAGAAAATAAAAATTTTAAATTTAAATTTTTAATGATTCATGTTTTTTATATTTTAAAATTTGAAAAATTAGATCTAATTAGTCAACATATAAATGTTTTGGGGTGAATTAGTTAAAAAAACGTTGTTTTGGACTAAATTGAATATTTTTAAAAAGCTCATTTGGACTAATTGGCCAAATTTGCCAAGTTGGTGGGATAATTAGCTAGAAAGTTAATTTCTGGGCTAATTGACTATTGTGTCCGAATTCAGGGGGCAAATTGCTACCTTAATCACCAAAATTGAATGCCAAAGAGTTCCAATTACACGATTACCCTTTGGTAACAAGAACCATATCGACATCCCGCCATGCACAGGTATCAGCATCTGGAATTCGAAGCCCAACATACACTTTTCCTCCATAAAGCTTTTCGAGCCTGCAATTTCAGTAATCAATCAGAAAGAAAGAAAGAAAAATTGAAACCCTAAAAACATGTAGTAATCAAACAGATGCAAACCTCACATAGGCACAACTCGAAAAGGAAACTAACTCTACAATGAAATTAAGCTTTGACATTAGGAAAAAGGAAATGGCAACAAAATGCTAAAATAAGATTAAAAAGAAAGACCTATTGGCGACGTTGAAAAGAGCTGTGTTATCGGAGGATTCGAGCTGTAAAAGGTAGTCACCGTGAAAGAATAAGCAGCTTAAGAGAATGTAAAAAATTAAACGGCAGAGGACGTTGACCCTCATGATGATGATTAAAGAAAGAAAAGAATTAAAGAAAAAATTGTGTTTGGTTGGCAAGAAAATACTAGTTGATATTGATTTCCGGGGAGAAAGAAATGAAATGAGAGAGTAGTATTGGTGGAAAGAATGGTGGTTTAGCAACGTTCATAAACACAGGCACACCGTGTAGACTCACCATTAGCTTCGCTACTAAGTTGCCTTTGTTCAACTTGAAACCTTTTCTATGGAAAAGATTCTTGTTGCAAAAAGACCAAAAACTAAATCAAAAAAGAAACTCCCCCTGCATCATAAAAAAAATAATAAAAAAATTATTGTCCGTTACCGCTATAAGAATTATCACTCATTTTTTTAATATAGAGATGATATTATCTAAGCATCAACATATATATTTTAAATTTAAGATCGTATAATTTGAACTTTGTACCTTACAATATCTTAGAGAAAAGTTACCACTTCAATATTTTCTCACATACAAAATATAATTTCAAGATATAAATTGTTTTACATAAAATTCTATTAGTTTAAATTATAATTTAACGAATTAAATCATTGAACTATTTATAAAAATTAACAAATGATTATATCTCAAAAATTTATTCAAATAAATAACTATATCTTACGTATAAATTTATTTTGACATCAATAAAAATTAAAGTTATAATCTTTAATCAGGGCTCTGGGGGAGGCTTTTTTTTTTTTTTTTTCTTCCTTGGTTTAAGTACAATTGAGGGTGAGATTGAGAAGGGAGGGGGATACAGTATCGAGTTCCTCATAATGCCCGTAAAAATTTTAACTATTAGACCAAAGCGTGATAGCGTGGAGGCACTGTAGTTTTTGAGCTGCTTTTCTCAATGACTCAACCAGTCAAAGAGAATCGGTTGTAGCTTTGAGAGCTGTAACTTCTTAATCAAGAATGCCAATTCCTAATTAGTGAAATCTGATTAGAATAATATTCTATAATTAGCAATGCGTTTATTTTTAAACTTTAATCTGATGGAAAACATGGTCTTTGAGTACCTGATACTTGAAGATCCAATTGAAGGAAGAAGGCGAACAAGAGCATCAGTCTGCAACCATGTTACAAAAATGGATCAGTTTGAAATTAATTCCAATTTGACTTGATTGCCTTGCAGTAGAAAGCAGATCGAGTTTGATATTTACAAGCAAATGCCATGCAGAACATCAACTAAACTGCTGCCTTTATTCAAGAAAAGCATGTATACCCCGCCCCGCCCCCAACAAAAAAAAAAAAAAAAAAAAAGAAAAAAAAAATTATTAAAAATGTCCAATTTTTAAATTCTTTTACTAAGATACACATAGTTTTTGTTTATTACACGTTTATCTCAACCCTTTTTCTTACTTATACTTTTTTAATTTTTATTTTCTCTTTCGTCTCCCTTTTATTTTCTCCTTTTCCCTTCCTTTTTTTCTTTTTCTTTTTTATTCTTT
>CATIWM010569266.1:0-17722 GCA_949671775.1 Mallotus repandus
TTAATCATTGATTATATTAGCTCATAGAATACATAGCCATAATTAGTGCTAGAAATTACTCCTTCCCTGTGGGAACGATACTCTACTTATCATTATATTACTTGTTCGATCCGTACACTTGCGGAAATCGCCTGACATGCATTCTATTCTATTTTTCCAAAACATTCTTCAATTGATAAGGATCAATTAATTCAGCTATGGATGGCCGAAGGTTTTCTTCAGCCATCAACTGGAGATATAGGCAATAAGTATTTTAATGCCTTGCTCTGTAACTCATTTTTTCAAGATGTTAAAAGGGATAGAATGGGTGATGTTGTGGAATTCAAGATGCACGATCTTGTGCATGATCTTGCATTGTCTCTTTCAAAGTCTGAAATATTGACTTCGGGTAACTACTCCCCAGAAGATGATTTGACTTGCATTCATCATTTTACTGTAAACAGTCATGAGGATGTTAAAAAAATAATGGCATCTCGGAAGGATGGTTCTAGGAAGTTGCGCACCATGTTCTTATCAATAGATATTGTCTTTGATGAGTCGTGGAAGTTGAAAAACCTGCGGACTCTAAACTTGAAAGGTGCTCCAATTAAAGAGTTGCCATATTCAATTGGTGAGTGAAAACGCTTGAGATATCTTGATGTCTCAGAGACTAATTGATATGGATCAGATGGCCTTGGCGTACATGGATGGGTTTGATAGAGCCCAAGTGCGCAAGCGGGCTTCAATGGGCCATAACTCCTAGCACGGGATGAACTGTGGGGCCTACAAGATATCAAATCGAAGCTGATTCAGAGATCTACATCGGGTGCAACAGCTATAGCTGTTGCAAACCAAATGTTTCCTCTAATTCGATTGTTTTGGGCCTTAAATTTCCATTTAAAGTTTTATTTCGTGTTTCGTATATTTTTGGGATATTTTCGGTATTTTGCTTCTCTGTTTTAGGGTTTTCATTTGTAGCCCTATTTATTTGTCTTTTTCATTATTGTGAGGGGGTTTTTCGTTGTTTAATAATTAGAGATTATTTTTATCCCAAATTGAGTGCGATTTGGATGCCTAATTCCTAGTAGTTGTGCGCAATTCAATAGGTCTTAGAGGATTGTTTGGCGGTAATCATGCGCGATTCAACGCCTAGCAATATATCTATCTTGTTCTTATAAGTTTTCGCTACGTCAGTTCTTTTATGTTCTACTAAGACGTATCATAATTTAAAAGATACATATTAGTGGAATAGGATGAAAAGAGACATTACAGAGTTTGTATCTAGGTGTTTCATATGTCAATAAGTGAAATTGGAACATTAGAGACCCTTAGGATTATTGCAACATGTACCTATTCTCGAGTGGAAGTAGGACATGATTACGATGGACTTTATTTTTAGATTGTCTTGCATATCAAGCGGCTATGATGCCATATGGGTAGTAGTTAACAGGCTAACCAAGTCAACTCACTTTTTTCCAATTAAGAAGACTTATACTATAGATAAGTTGGCAAAGTTGTATATTAATCAAATTATTTTCCTTCATGGAGTGCTAGAAAGCATAATGTCATATAGAGGAGCTACATTTACTTCAGTCTTTTTAATAAGAGCTACATAAGGCATTAGTCATAAGACTTGACTTCAACACAACTTTTCATCCTTAAATGGATGGTCAGTCAAAAAGAACCATTTAGACATTAAAAGATATGCTAAGAATGTGTGTAATAGACTTTGGTAGTTAATGGGATTTACATTTGACATTGATTAAATTTGCATATAACAACAATTATTATATAAGTATTGAGATGGCTCTATATGAAGCATTATATGGTATCTTATGTTAGGAAGTTGGAGAGAGGCAACTAACAGGGCCATAATTAGTGCAAGTGACTTCATAGAAGATTCCTCTTACTCAACATAGATTAAAGACAACCTTTAGTCAATAGAAAAGCTATGCAAATCCTAAGAGTAAAGATGTATCATTCTATTGAAGAAATGGTATTTTTGAAGATGTCACCAATGAAAGGAGTCATGAGATTTTGTCAAAAGGGTAAGCTAGCTCCAAGGTATGTCAGGCCTTTTGAGATACGCGCAAGACTTGATGATATGGTTTATAGGCTGGTGTTGCCGCCAAAATTATCTCGAATTCATCCAATGTTCTATGTTTCCATGTTATGGAGGTACATTTCTAATCCCTCTCACATTCTTTAGCCACAAACAGTGGAACTCAGTGAAGATTTATCATATGAGAAGTATCCTATGGTAATTATGGATCGGTAAGTTTGCTATCTCGGTGCTAAAGAGAGTCTTATGGTGAAAGTACTGTAGAGCAACCACATAGTAGAGGATTATACTTTGAGATAAAGGTGGATATTTGTAGTTGATAACCCTATTTATTTCCATATTGATGTAAAATTCAAGGAAAAATTTTCTTATGGGGGGAGAATGTAATAACCCATAATTTACTTAAATAAATAAGTATATATTACTATTGTTGATGGGTTGCCGAGTGGTTGTATGGTTGTTTGGTGTTTACTCATTTAGTTGCTGGCAATTTTCTAGACTTTAGGTGAATAACTCATTTAATTGTCGACAATTATCTGGATTCCAAAGTGGATGGACTAAATGGAAATTTTATAGAAAATGTGAGAACCAAAGTGGTAATTTGTCATTTCCTCTTATGTTTAAAACTGTCAGTAGTGAAAAATTCACTTAAGTTCCTAAACTCCCCCGTTTATCACTGTTGCACCTATTGTCTTCTTCCTCTCTGATCATCAGCTAAACTACCTCTGTTCCCCAAAAAATTCGAACCACAAACACTTCTCAATTTCCTCTTCATTCTAGTGATTTTTATTTTGTGAAATTTGGCATGGTTTGAGTCAATTTGAGCTCTAAAGTTTTAGCCACTTACTTCCAGTGTTAGATCTCCATCTCCGGTAGCTTTTAGTTATTATGACCTCTACCAGCAAGTTTCTCTCATTGTTAGGAATCCATTGGCACCAACCACGCACTCGTGTATTGCCATTTGAGCTTCGTTGGAGTTTGGTTGGTGAGTTTCTATTTTTGACTCAATCTAATAATCTGACCATTAATTTAGGTGTTTGAATATATATATTTGGCTTCCCCTTGATGATGTGGACATGTGGATATGTTTGGTTTGTGAGGAAGACATTTTTTGGCGAGAAAATCTGGTAGGTTCCAACTGGATTCCTGTGAGACCATCCTAAAAAATTGTACTTTTATTTTTTAATAAATAGTATAAATTATAAGGATTAATTGCCATAACTAGAGTTAGGTCTAATTTCTTACTGATTTTGAGATAAAAATCCGGAAGTGTTTGGGTGGAAATTACTCAATTTCCGTTTAAATTGTTTTAGCCTATCAAAATAAATTACATTAGCCTCTGATGTCATATTTAGGGTCTTTTCAAGTCAATTTAATTAATTCCATAATTTTTATAATTTTTTGGAAATTTTGAGAATTTATTTGTTATTTAGTTATTAAATAAATATTATTTATTACAAAGAGTTCCGGAGCAGTATCCGTAGCATTTGAGCAGCTGAGGACATGTCAGCCATCAGACTTCACCTATGAGTTAATTTTATAAAATTTCTGTTGAAATTATATATAAATGACAATTTTTATGCAATATTATAATAATAACATTGAATATATATAAATTTAATTATGCTCATGAATTTTATCCACAAGCATGATTATTTATTTTATTATTATTAAGGATTTTGGAAATGCTTTAGCTTGGTTTCATTTTACTTTTTATTTTATATATGAAGTAAATATATTTTTTGGAGAAAATAGTAGAATGTGCTACCTGGTGGGTCTCATCGGGACCACGTGTTCACTGGTTAAGATCTTGAGGGAAGACAGGCAAAACTATGAAAAGTCTTTAATCTTTATTATATAAAAATTGGATAATTTAATCATTTACTAATAAAAGTAAAATTAAATTAATTAAAGTATAATTTTAATTTGAGAGAAAGTCTATTTCTTATTTTAATTAGGTTAACTTCTATTTTATCCCTAATAAAAATTAAATTAATTAAAATATAATTCTAATTTAATTAAAAGTATGTTTCCTATTTTATTTAGGTTAACTTTTATCTTATCTCTAATAAAAATTCAAATTTAATTGAAAGTATATTTTCTATTCTAATTAGGTTAACTTCTATTTTATCTCAAATAAAATTAATTTAATCATATATATATATATATATATATATATATATATCTAAGTTGAAGTAGAGAGAAAAATTCAATAAGGTTTTGACATCTGTCACTCTCTACTTTTAGCATTCATGTGCATTATGTTAACATACACGTATATCTAGCCTCTCGCACTTCTCTCATTTTTCTTCTTTTTATTTGTTTTGTCTTCCCTTCAGTTACCAGAACTTCAATTGGAGAAAAATTGAGGGAGACGACAAAGTGAAAAGGGTCGAATTTTGATAAATGATTCAACCACCACCACCATCGCCATCACCACAACTGTTAGCACTGGTGGTATGCCCTAGAGGCCAATCACATATTTTTACTTTGTAATAATCCCAAATGGCGATAAAGAATATTCTTTTATATAAAGTGTTTATTTAATTGAATATTCACTCATTAGCATAATGTTAAATGAATCTATTATCAAGAGTTGATAATATGACCTATAGATTCATTTAGTACGTATGCTATAAAATTGTTCATAATCGATAAATTAATATTTGGGTAATATTAATTTGACTATCACCTCTGTCTATTTTTGTTGATTAGTGTGTGATACTAATAGTGGGAGGTAGTGAGTCTCATGCTACTTGATATGAGATATCAGAATAGACATGTGGATACTCATGTGATGGGTGGATCGAACATGACATTAGATTTGTGATCGCGAGGGTATTCACTTATTGTCAATGATCATAATCTAGGTCACAATGGTGTATATGGTCCTTTAACCTGAGCTAACACAGTCATCCATATTTAAGTGGTTAATGTTTATTACTGCTTACATACCTGTGTTAATCACACATGGGTATATGGCGTGTGGTGGCTCTAGTCAGTTAAATGTAGGGATGAGTGTTCAGCTCAGATGGGATTCATTGCCTAGAGTGAACTAGGATAAGATCCTATTCTATCTAAGTTCTTTCTTGATGAATAAGTTCTTGGCCAGGACAAACATGACACAACCTAAAAGAGTTTCAGCGCTAGAAAGTGTTTCTAGTATTTGTTATGTTTTATCAAGAATTAAACTTGAGATGAGGTCATATGATATAACTATTAGAGTTTGACTAAACCTTGACTCTAGGCTATATCGGGATCTTTTAATGAAGGGATTTTAGTGCACGGTAATTATGACCAAAGGTTTCGTGTGAATTAATACATGCATTCATTTCTAATTAGGTAGTTGTTATATCGATGCTAGGGGTCACTCACAACTTATGAGAAATAAAAGTGCATAATTGGGATTTTCACATTTAGACTTGAAAGGAGTTTCAAATAATATCAAGTGTTGATATTATCTTCTCATTGCCAATTAGACATGAACCTAGTAAGTCACACCTAAAAGAGCTTTACCAAATGACCATTAATATTAATCTAATTATTGATTAAAGAGTTTAATCAATTAATTAAGATTAATGGAATTGGATTTATGCTTTGAGCAATTATTCTAGCATATCATGAAACATAATTCCACCAAGGGTTTAATTATTAATTTATACCTAATTAATATGAGATATTAATTAAAGTATTAAATTAATAATTTATGTTGTTTCTTATTGGACTTTGATTAATGGCCCAAGTTGTTTGGACCTAGACCCAAAAGAGTTTTGGACCAAAGATTAATCCAAGATGTTGAGAAAGCCCATGAACCTAATCCACCATTTGTCAAATGGATTGGGCTTGGGCCAAGTGTTGGCCCAATTGCTAAGCCTAAATCAATGTGAACATGACATGGTCAAAGTTTGTCATGTTAGGCATACATTATCACTTTAGTGTATAATGATGACCATGGACATGATAAATATTAAGCTTGGCTTATTAGGCTTGTCATGTTAGGCACACATTATCTCTTGTGTGTATAAATTTGACTAAGGCAAAGATAAGAATTAGGTGACATAATTAAGAGTAGAGAATGTATGTAGACATATACATGAGAAGTATTAATTCTCTACATAATTCTTGGTGCACTAGATAAGTTTACAAGTTGTATACATATCATGATGAGTTGTATTCTTATCATGATGAGTTGTATACTTATCATGATGAGTTGTGCACTTATCATGAAAAATCATATACATGTGATGTAAGAGATCATGTCATTAAAGTTAGCTTTCTCTACCTATAAATATGTAACCTTGGAAATGTTCTAAAGGTTAGACATTAAGAGAATTAAGTGAGTTTTGTGCAGAGACACAAAATGAGAGAAACAACATGTACACAAAATAAACCCAAAATATACTTGCAAGGAATTGAGTTAGTGCAAGACTTGTGAGGGTCACTAGGGAGGAAACTTGCAACTAACCAAATTGAGGCAAGTAGGTGACTTGGTGAAGCTTTGGTGTTTCAAGCTAGAGGCCTAACACTTGGGAGGCTAAGGCATATGATTCAAGGGTTGAACCTAACAACATCAAAACTTGTAGATACTATTGTGGTCTACATCAAACTTAGGAGTTTGTAAGTATTCCTAAACTTAGAATTCCTAGGATGTTGTTTGCATGTTGTTTTTGATATTTAGCTATGTATTAAATGCAAATTAAATCATTGGGATTGGAATTCTTCATGTGATGAAGGGTTACGTAAAGTAAAAATTTTGAAATTTGCTCTACTTAGACTTGTGCTCACCACACATGTCTTTGATGCCTAAGTTGCATAACCAATTCCTTTCAACAGCCGCAACTACTTCCTCCTCGACTTCATCGACGGCAAAAACGGCAAACTCTAATAATGATGATGCCTCCTCTGTCACTCTATTTCTTTCCTCTCTCAGTCCTTTCCGACAAGTATGCCCTTAATTATTTAGGGTTTTAATAATTGTAAATTCAATTGATGCAAACAAAAAAGGAGAAATTTTAATTTGGATTGTTTAATTAGTGGATTATTGGTGGTTATTGAATTGAATTCTATTTTAAACCTTACAGTCCTGCATTATTACTATTTTTTTGGCTAATTTATTGCTATTAATTAGTTCTTTTTTTTTTTTGGGATGTTCAAGCCTATTTTCCCCTTCTCCATATTATCTAATGTTGGGTCATCTCAAGCTTCACATCGTCAGAGGGGATCAAGATTTATAGTCAGAGCTAATGCTGTGAGTGTAAAAAACATTATTTTGGCTTCTTGATTACTATAAAGGCGGTATTTACTGCTTGACTTAGTTTCTTTTCTTCTTACAAGCTTAATTCTATAGTTGAGATGCTTTCTTGCTCTTATTTTCCTAAATGCAGGATTACTATTCTATACTTGGAGTGTTAAAAAATGCAAGTAAATCTGAAATCAAAAGTGGTATGTATGTCCACCTACTATTCTTTGTTTATGACAGTGTAAACTCATCCTGTCTGACATTTTTGTGCGGAAAGCCTAAAATTATACAAATAGTCAATGTGCCAATAACTGATTTTTAATTAAGGTTACAATTTTTTTGGAGAATTTTTAGTGATTAGCTTTGAATTTGATTGGGTTGGGTTGGGTTGTGTTGGGTTTTGTTTGCGAATGATCCCAGCTAATCAAGTTCCATGATTTCAAAATTTGGTCAATTTTCTTTCTTTCTTACAAAATTTGAAGTTTTATTTGTCAAGCATGAATCACACTATTTCTCTTTTTGCTGTCTATATAGCCCTGTTAAAGGATTGCAAGAAATGTTCAATTCTCTCTTTTTTGGTTTGACATTTATTCAGAGTCTTATTTTGATATAATCTTAGTCTAAGGCTAAACAGTTTTAGTTGATTTTCTACACCATCAAGTTGGCAGCCCTTTATTTCTTGATGTCTTCTCTCATCCTGCAAGTGTGTGCATGTTCACCTTTGTGCGGTTAATGGCTGTTCAAGCTAATTGGTTTGTAATTTTTTTTCTTTTAATTGCTTAGTCAGTGTTAGTGAAGTTGAAGCACTGTTTGAACTATTCAAGAGCATTAGTAGTTCTGTTTTCGACGATGGATTAATAAACAAGGTATAATGCAATAAGACTCTTTCCTTATACCTCTTTTCCTTTATATAGGACTTTTTTCCTTACATTCTAACTCACAATAGTGGATAACGAAACCTGATATGGTATCCAAATGATCGAATACCTATAAACAAGATGCCATGCAACAATAGTTGTGCTTGAATGATAGAATTGAATGTATGGCAGATGTCCAAATGCTATAATGAATTTAGTAGTTCATTTGAAATTCTGATTTTAAAGTTTTTTTTGGGCTCATGCAAGAGGAATTCCAGCTAGCTCTTTTTAAGAACAGAAAGAGACACAATCTTTTTGCTAATAGAGTATTATTCATACACTCTTTATTTTGTTTATAAGGAAAAAGATAAGTTGTAGGGATAGGAAAAGGAATAAATTCATTGTATCATGTTCTATGCTCATTGTTTACTCAATTTTAATTTTGAGTTGGGTTGAACTTGATATTAAAATTTTGTCTGCAATGACATTCCTTTTCCCATTCAAATAATAAGAAAATAATATTACTATTCATGAGTTGATCAAAAGCTAAAATTCTTGCCACTATGTTATCAATTCTACAATTTTTTTGACAATTTAATAAATACAGCTTTTTGATTAGTTAATTTATTTTTAATTTGTCATTAAATTGTGGTCTTTTAATTAATTTAATCCTGGTATTAATTCTCCAATATGTTTATTTTTCATTCTAATAATTAATTTAAGTATTCTATATATGAAAAAATAATTGTCTACATATATATGTTAATTGTGATGGAGCAAATTTCTATTTTTTATTTTTTTTGGTTTTTAGTTGTGTACCGCTGCATACTTTGTCTTATTTTTCCCAACTTAGGGAAAATCTTTTAAAGTTATTGATTAATTTTTTTTGGTTCTATATGGAATTTGGAATTGATATTAAATTTAAAATTAGGTACCTAGAGAAAACAAGGGAGCAGAGATAGATTGCATGCCCATTCTGTCATGGTAATTGTAATTGCATATTGTTCTTAAGGGAAGATGTAGTTGTGCTGGTGGGTTCCTTTACTGTTTTCTTCTATTTATCTCTTTTTTCATAGCTATTGCATGTTCTTATGATGTGAAACTATACAAATATATGGTTTTTACAGGTTGGGAATAATGAAGCAAATAAAAATGCAGATAAAAATGTTAAATTGCAAAATTTTCTTTATTTGCTTCACAAGACATTGCCTCTGCTAAGGTATGTTCAACGGGAGTAGAACTCTGAATTAGAGGTGGAGGCTAGCATTCACGGTATTTTAAGTCGATGCATTTATCAGTCTGTGTCATTTCAGTTGTTTATTGAATTAATCCCATAATGCTTAGTTGCACATCTTCATGTGCTTTACTTGATGATGATCGATTGTACTGGTTCTATCTCATTCTTCAATATCTTAGAGCTGGAACTTTATATTTATAATAATTTTAACTTTATGTTATCTCTTTCCTATGTATTTGCTTACCTGGTTTATTGTTATTGAAAGAGTATGTTTGTAAGCCAATCATAAATATGGTTTATTATTAATGTGCAGGATCTTTCTAATTTTGAGGTTGAAAGATGTGGGATTTGCATGGACATTATTTTTGACTGAGGGGTTCTTGATTGTAGCCAACAGTACACTGGTATATTTAAACATATATATATATATATATTCAGATTCTTTGTAGCTCTGATTCAATGGATTATATGAAAAGTAGTGATATTGATTCATTTTGAGAATTTCGGGTTCTATTTCAGTTGTATGGTTGGGAGTGTTTCTTTTTGCTCATCTTTATTTTCTCGTCCTTTATATATATCTATAGACTTTAGCTGTTGTTCAATTCTTTGGAAATGAACATTTTGTTTTAAATCAAATAAATCATTCTCTTTACTTCTAATCAAAAGATTAATTTAATTTTTGTAAATAGAATGTGCTTTAACAAAATTAAATTGTCGAATTTTTGGCTTTTTTAAAAATGGAAAAAAAATAAAAATTTTATCATCTTTATAGTCTATCGAGTCATAAATAACCATATTGGGAGTTATCAAATTAATGAAAGGTGTCCCCAAAATTATTGAATAACTGATATCAAAGATTAAAAGAAAATATGTTTTCAGTAAAAACTCATTGTTTAAAATGCTAACTTCTGCTTGAATTATGTAGAACCCATAAATTCCAAAACAGTTTGATAAAGTTCTTAGGGTTTTGAAATATCCCAAGGTTTATAAAACAGTTTTTTGGAAAATGGTTTTGCAGAGTATAGAAAGGATCTTTATGATAAAAACCATCTTCAATCGTCAATATATTTTGAAAAGTGGTTTTTGGAAGAAATTCAGAAGCTTTAATAACTTTAGATTGTGATAAAATAATATGTGAACTACTTTGTGTAGCCACAAGATTTAAATCACTTTGAGAAAGGGTTTTTTGAGAGGAAGAAGATTCATCTTTCTTGATTTTAGAAACCAGTTGAGATGCTTTACCTGAGGGACTTGGAAGTCCCAAAATACTCGGAGGCTCAGAAGCTGGAGGCTTCAGAGTAGCCTGAATTGCTTGAAGAAATTCTGGGGTTCAAGAAATGGATTCAACCCATTGCTAAATCTCAAGTGCTTTAGTGGAGTCATCTTTACTTTGTTCTTGGCTGACAATGTCATACTGAGACTTTATCGGTCTCAATTTTTTTTATCTTTCTTTTTTGAACCATCTTTATATGTTTTGTAAAAATTCTCTGGTTAGAAAATCTAGCAAAGAATTTTCATTTCCTTTAATAAATTCTATATCAAAATCAAAGATACTCAAAATAGCTTATCATCTAACGAAAATATGTTTTGATGCAATATTTTGAACATCTTTTTGCAAAATTTCTTTTGCAGATTTATAATCAATGCAAAGTAAAAACTTTTGATTGAGTAAATAAGATTGAAATTTTGTGACGTAGAGAATAATGGACATGATTTCTTTTTTGATGGTAGAGTAGTTCTTTTATGTATCATTCCAGTGTCCTGAAGTATACTGCACTACTACTTCCCGCCCATTTTGAACGTGCTTTAAAATACCACCATAACCTAGGTCACTAGCATCTGTCTCTACTACTTTAGGGAGACTGGGATCAGCTAGATGAAGGCATGAGATTTCAACTATATGTTTCTTTATTTGTTGGATAACTCTGGTATGTTCGTCTGTCCAAGGAACATGGTTTTTCTTTAATCTATCATGCAGAGGTTTGACAATCTTATTAATGTTAGGAAAAAAGTCTAGAGCATAATTTAAACTACCTAAAAACCTTTGCAGCTGGGTTTTATCAAGGATTCTATCAGGAAACTTGTTGGAAAACTCTAAGGATCTTTCTATGGGAACAATTGTTCCACAGCAGATATAGTTTCCTAAGAATCTGACTATGGTTTGGAAAAGAGAGATTTTTTTAGCAGAGACAACAAGACTAGAAGCTTTAACGGCATAAAGAAAAGTCTTTAAATGCTTGTAATGTTGTTCTATAGAGTTTGAAAAGATAAGCATGTCATCAATATACACAATGCAGAATTAGGAATAAGGATTGAAAATATCATTCATTATTCTTTGAAATTTTGAAGGTGCATTTTTCAAACTGAATGGCATTACATTCCACTCATAATGTCAAAAGGGATTGTAAAAGTGGCTTTTTAACGATGTTCTTTAGTAATCTGTATTTGCCAAAATCCTGATTTCATGTCAAATTTTGAAAATACAATTGCAGAATGAAGCTTTTGTAAAAGTTCTTTTTTTTTTGGAATAGGATACCTTATCCACTTTAGAGCTTTATTCAAAGGTTTGTATAAAGTCCCTAAACAGAGAAGGTCTGAACACCTCTATTCTTGCTGCTCTTAGAGACAGAAGGTTTAGAAGGTTTGAAGATTCTATGTTAGGAACCATTGAGTCCAGCCTTTGTAAAGGACCTATATCGCTTGACTATTATCCAAATTTTATAGTTTCTTTAAACGATGCAAATCTTTTAAAGTCCTTAGTTTTACAGATCTAGGCCCATGATTATACTGTAGAGGATGGATCTATTCCAATTGCATTAATTTTTAAAGTTCATTATAAAGCCATGATGTATGCTTTTGCTACAAAGAGTAGATTTCATAGTAGAAACTTTACTTCTCCAAACTGATATGACTAAACCAAATGTGGTTATCCCTAAAACTATTCAATGGAACCAGATAACACTTCCCCAGGACTGGATCCTTGAAAGTGCCATAGAACCAACACCCACAAACTTAAAAAAGTCTGCTCCAAACACACAAATAAAGCATATAACCCAGTTCCAAGATGGAACAATTAAGATCAGCTTTGATAGAGTATCTTCTAGCTCTAGATTTTTTAATGCTTCATCATCTGAATCTTTAGATTTGGGAAGATTATCTCAAATACCCCCTGTCATTAACCTTCCATATAAAGAACAACCATACTATAACCCTGATCTGCCAAGAGTTATCAACCTCCCATATACCGATCAAGCAGATCTACACCCAAACCTACCACCCATCATAAATCTACCTTATACCTCCCTGGCCATATATTCTACATCAGACTTACCCTTTTCCTCACTCAAAAATGTAGATCACACCACAAATATAGCCAGACCAATCTATACTGAGCCTTAAATAGAAATAAAGTCTCCTTCACCTCCAGCTTCCTTGACAGCTTCAGCCATAACAGAAAATACAGCCCATGAGCTGAATGTCATAGAAAAAGAGTTTCCTGTTAAAGCATCCTTGCATTTATATATTTCTATGCATCTCATAATAAAGAAAAAAAAAACTTGATTTTTTGAATATTTTCTACATACTAGAAAAGATATTCAAAATCAATTTTTTGATTTCGTTCAAGAAAATAAAGTTAATATATTATTTTTTTATTAGTTTGAAATTTATGCTTCAGAAAACAATATTTCCTATCCCTTTAAAGTTTTAAACCCTGTTACTATCAGAAAGAAGGTAACAGTTTGGGAAATGGCAAATGGTCAGAATATAGAGTTCGAACATCCTCCTCTTAGGTTGCTTAAGCTCCCTATAGGAGAAGAGACCATAGATGCTTGTCCTTACAAAAAGCCTCAGGAAAGTGATTCCTAAAACCTAAAGATTATAGTTGTCTAGAACAACTTTACCAATGCTCATCTCAACAGCATAGGTAAACAACTTTCCAGAATAGAGGGTTGACCTTACCAGAGCCCTGTAGAACCCTTAGGACTAGCTTATAAAAAGTTAAAAAACCCCATGTTCAAGCGTTAGCAAATCTCTAGCAGTGCCCAACAGGAAATCAAATCCAGCATGTCAGATTTCCTAGAAGTAGTTAAAGAACAACTTAGCCGATTAAGCCCATCTTCTTTTAAACCTATAGTACCTGACACTTTATAGTCGGTTAACCAGAATGTAAGTGTTTGTGATAAAGTTATAGATTCCCAGTCTGAAGATAGCAAATTTCAGGAATAGTCTCCAGAAATTGCTAAACTTCATTGGACCAATAACCAACCATTTCATTCAGGATATACTAAAGCCAAGTATCCAAAACTTGAGATAGGTGACCATCCTAGTATCCTTGTCCAGCCAAAGTTTAGTGCCAGTTTTGTTTATGAATGGAACATTGATGGGATGTCAGAATACCAAATTATGAACTCCCTTCAGCAAATGACTATGGCCTCTAAAGCTTATAAAACCCAAATAGGAACCTCTGATAGGTCTGTAGCTGAACTTATCATAATGGATTCTTTGGACAGCTGAAAGGATGGTGGGATTATCGTCTCACAATCCAACAGCAAACAGATATTCTATATTGGATCCAAAAAGATGAAGAAGGTCTACCCATCCTAGACCCCTTTGGAAACACCATTCAAGATGCTGTGTCTACCTTAATCTTGTCCGTAGCATTGCACTTCATAGGTGATTCCTCCTATCTTAAAGATAAAAATGTCGATCTGCTGTCCAACCTTAGGTGTAAAAAGCTTAGTGACTTCCAGTGGTATAGATTGACCTTTCTAACTAGGGTAATGCTTAGGGAAGACTCTAACTAGCCTTTCTGGAAAGAGAAATTCCTAGCAGGTCTTCCAACCCTCTTAGGAGAAAAAGTCCATAACACCATTAGACAAGCCTTTGGCACTCATATCCTTCCTTATGATCAACTTACCTATGGTGAATTGATTAGTACCACCCAAAAGGAAGGATTAAAGATTTGTCAGGACTTAAAACTCCAAAAATATTTAAAATGGGAGTTGAAAAAGTCCAAGAAAGAACTAGGTTCTTTCTGTAAGCAGTTTGATTATAGTTACAACCAAAACCAAGCCTGTAAAGGAGATTGTAATAAAAAGTCCAGTAAGAAGTCTTCATCTAAGAAATTTTATAAATCCAGAAAATTTCGTAAGGATAAAACTCCTAAAGAACCTTATTACAAGAAACCTCATAGGAAATCTTCCAAAAAGGATAAAGCCTCAAACTCTAAGGATAAACTTGTTATAACCTGAATTTCCATAAATTATAAAAATTAAATTTTGGGATTTACAGTGTTAATAAATATTTTATTAATTTTGATATTTGATTATTAGTGAAATTTAATTTAAATTTTGGTGTTGAATATTATTTTTATTTATGTAAATTATTGATTTAGTATATTTTAATACACTTTAAAAAAATTTAAGTGTGTAATATATATGTGTATTTTAGAGGAAATAAAAAAATTAGAGATATTTTATTATTATTTTAATTTATTTTTAACTTTTACCTTTAAAAAAAACACAGAACTATTTTTTTTCCTTTTCTTCTTCTTCTTCTTCTTCTACCATTTTTTCGTTTGGCCACCACCAACCCTGCCAATGACCACCAGCCACCACCAACAGCTCTCCACCACATCGCCGCCCAACCCTCCACCTCCGGCCGATAGCAGCCTCCTTCCTCTTCTTCTTCTTCTTTTTCTTCTTTTTTCTTCTTTGGCCGGATTCTTCTCTTCCTCACCGGCACCGTTTCCAACCACCTCGGCTGGCGAGGTTGGTATCTTTTGGAAGCTCATCCTCTGAGCTTCTCAAATTCTCAAACTGTTTTGAGTTTCGACTCTGGTAACTACTCTGTTTATTAATAATTTGATTTTGAATATTTTGAGTTTTTTGTTAATTTGAGCTTGAATTTGATTTTATTTGAGATAATTTCTTTGGGACTGATTTCTGTAGAGATTGTGAGCTATCTAAATATGATTTTTATTTATTTTTCTGAAAATCTTAAATTGTTTCGGGTTTGGGTTACTGTTCATGGCACTGTTCCGGACAGTCCTGGGTTGGAAAATTTTTATATTTTTAATAAATTCTTTGTTGTATTTTGAACATGCTTTGTGAAGAAATTTTATTGAAATTATGTGTAGAATTTTTATTATGAATTTTTGAAGGTTTATGTGAAAAATAAATTTTTGGAAAAATTAGTATAAATGAGTAATTTTTATATTTTAGTTGAGATTATTGTTAATTATTATGTTTTGGACCATTTTTGAATGATGAATGGTATTAAAATAATTTTTATGAATTATTTACTATTTTTAGCTAATTATTAATAAATTTCGGAAAATTATTGGAATTTAGTAAATTAATTGATTTTAATTGAAATTGTTGTTAATTATTCGGTTTTATACTATTTTTTATTAATAAAGGTATGAAAAATAATTTTTATAGTTATTTTCAATTAATTGTTAATTAGTGTTAATTTTGAAAAAATATATATGAAAAATAAACTTATTGGTTATTTTTAAGCTAAATGAATATTTTATTATTTTTATAATATTAATAAATGATTTTAACAATTATTTACAATTTATGCTAATTTAATTGTAAAATGAAATTTTATTCCATTTATGAATTTTATTAGCAAAATATTATTAAAAAAGTATATAAAATAGAATATTATCATTTATTTGGAAACCATATGTTTTTAATATTTTTATGAAATATTTTGATGATTTGAGAAATTATTATACTATTTTATTGATTGTGAATTGTGTTGGTTCTTGGTTGGGCAATAATTGTAGTTCGGGGGCCCAACCCGAGAAGTTGAATTGTGAATCTTTTTAGAAGTGTATTTTTGTGCAGGATCGGCTCTACTTTTCGTAGAGAGATATCCATTTTACAAAAGAGACTCTGCCAAATTTTCGGTAAATTTTTCGTAAAATGTGACATCGGGTTGGTCTTAAGTTTTAAGTCTTAGTCGAGTAAGGTATTAGATCGAGTCGTTCTTTAGAAATGTCGAAAGTATAAAATTAGAAATTTATTTATAATTATTTATTTATTATTATTTTCTTTTAGCTGCACCGCGAGCTAGGCCTTCCGGATTGGGCTAGCCGAACCGGAGTAGAGGAGCGCACACCTATGAGTTATTATTATATGCATACATGGCATATAGAATTCATGATTTGGCATCCATATTTTGAATAAATATGAATTTATTGTTATTTATTATGATTTTATATATGCATACATTTATATTTCATAAATATGATCATACATGCATATTTATATTTTCATAAGAATATTTAAATGCAAATTTTAATTTTGTAATATGGATGCCTATATTTATGATGAATTATTTATTTATTTATTTAATTTTGAATAAAATATTTTTGGAGGATAGCCGTAGAACGTGCTACCTAGTGGGCCACATTAGGACTGTTGCGCAACAGTATGCTAGATGCTAGGTTATGATATATTGATTGATGTGTGAAATGATTTAATGATTATATTGAGAATTGTGGTTGAGAAGCGTGACTGCTATAGCTCAGTTGACTTAGTGTCTCGGGGTCAGTCATGCCGGCAGTGAGACTACGGGAGCTTGGTTGACTCAGTGTCTCGGAGCCAGTCCACTGTCAATTTGGAAAAGAGAAATATTTTGGTATTTAAGTGAGCTGAGGATGCGAACTTTTTAGGGTTCTGCTCCGATCCTCTAGTAAAATAAAATACGAAAAATATTTTTAAGCATCTGTGTGGATTGTATGTATATTTATATAAATATAAATATACGAATATTATTATTGATGCTTGTGTGTACGTGCATTAGGTTACATGCATATATATAATAATGATTCACTCAGTGAGGTCTAACCCCTTTCAATTATTTTTCAAGATTCTTTTCGTTAGACCCTTATTAGTAGTAATCTTTGTCGGACTCTTTCTTCCCCGACTAATTTATGTAAATTTTGAACTGTCACTTTTCTTGTATTTTATTAGATATTGTAGTAGTAGTAGATCTTGTGGTAGTATGTGATATTATTGTAGACCGAAATTGTGTATTTGAATATTTGTATAAATATTTTGTTATGATGTGATATGGAGTTTTTTTATATTATTAAAAGTTTTAATTATGAGGTATTTTTATATGTATGTTGAATGTTTTATTTGTGTTCAAGGCTTGCTACGGGTTCCGAATTCTTGTGAATTCCCATTCCCTAGCGTCGGTCATGACTCCCAAGTTTGGGTCATGACAAAATCCCAGGGCTCTGATACCATAGGCACTTATATATATATATATATATATATATATATATATATATATATATATATATATGTGGCCATGTATTTGGTGGGCAG
>CATIWM010569376.1:0-13448 GCA_949671775.1 Mallotus repandus
AATTTCTTAATCTTTAATTGTAATATATGAACAAGACTAAACTTTTAAAAGATGTTAGTTTAAATTCTTTTTCCAAATATAATGATATTTATAATATATTTAAACCAAATTAAATACTTTGTTAATGGTTGGTGTTTTAACATCCATCTCGGGCTATGTGAGACGAGGTGTGACAATAGCAGATGTTATAACAGAGGAACCAAGGAATGTCTGATGCGGATGCAACTTTATTGTATTTCAGAGTAGGGAGAGTACCCTTTAATAGTATTGATGATGCCTTAGACATTATAAATACTATTGAGGCTAGAACTAGGACAAGGTACACTAATTATCAAAAGATAATGGTTGTGGAGTTGTCAGTACAAGCTGTAGCTCATGATTGGTTTATGTAGTTGATCCAGCCATATATGACTGCTATGACTGCTATGACATGGTTGGAGTTTAAAGAACGGTTCTTGAGATTTTTTTGTCCACCTTCGATGAGCGATAATTATAGATGGCAACTGTTGCATATAGCCAGAGGTGATTGGTCTGTTGAGGAGTACACCCACGAGTTCTTCAGGTTGTCACGTCATACTGTAGATGTGATGCAGGATGAGAGGAGAGCAGTGGAGTTATTTGTGATAGGGTTAGGCCCAGCCTATATTGGTATCCGAATTGCGGAGCAGGGATTAGAGAGTGTCATTGAGGAGGCTAGGCAGCTTGAGAGGTGACACATTTGGCATGGGACTATGCCTGATCCTTATGAGAGTGGCAGCACTAAGACAACCCAGGGGGTTCAACACTTTGCTTTTCAGTTAGGCAGTGTGGGTGTTTAGGCAGAGGGTACCTCCCATAGAGTAAAAGGTCTTGAGCACATAGACCTGGCAAAAACTGCTACGTCCCTAACCATAGGACTGGCAAAACTACTAGATTTAGTTCTAAAGTTAGTAGCAGTAGTGGTGGTCAGAGCTCCGAATATGGCAGTACAAGATCTAGGGCTAGTGCATGTTCTTCTTGTGGTAGAGTGCATTAGGGACCATGCCATTTATTAGCAGGGGCATGTTTTAGTTGTGGATAGATAGGACATCTTGCTAGAGCTTTTCCTAACTATGGATTTCAGCCATCATATGCTCAGAGATCCTCAGCTTTAGTGGTTCAACCGGTTCAACAGTATCAAGTACTTATGTACCCCCAGTAGAGACTGACTCAGTTTATGAGCTAGTAGAGCAGAGGTGTTGGAGGTAGAGCTGGAGGAAGAGGATATGCCTAATTATCCACCTCACAGTAGGCAGGCCGTGGTTAGGTTAGAGTTTTCACTTTGACTCCTTAGGATGCTTAGGCATCCAACGCAGTGGTTGCATGTACTCTTCTGGTATGTTATTTTGATGCTAGAATTTTCTTTGATCCTGGTGCAACACATTCTTATGTGTCTTCTATTTTTTCAATAAGAATGGGACAATAACCATCCAAGTTCTTAATTCCATTATCTATAGTGACTCCACTTAGCGATGAATTGGAGACATATATAGTCTTCTCATCTTGTCTGATATTGGTGGAAGGTAGAGAGTTATTTGCAGATTTAGTCTTGTTAGATGTGATAGATTTTGATGTGACTAGTTGGCTCAACATTATGCTACGTTAGATTATTGAGAGAAGGAGGTGATCTTCAGAATTCCAAATGATATGGAATTCTGATTCAAGGGTGATAAGAGCTCAATGCTTAAAAATCTCATTTCTGCTATCAGAGCTAGAAAGATGCTTAGAAAGGGGTGTCAAGGCTACTTGGTAATGGTCAGAGATATAAAAGTAGATAAGGGGGTAGTCAAAAAGGTGCCAGTTGTGTGTGAGTTTCCTGATGTCTTTCCTGAAGAGCTACCAGGATTACCACCAGAAAGAGAAATAGAATTATGTATTGATGTTGTACCTGGTACAAATCCTATCTTTATGCCACCTTATAGAATGGCACCTACAGAATTAAAGGAGCTTAGAGAGCAATTGCAAGAGTTGCTTGATAGAGGTTTCATTAGACCCAACACATCTCCTTAAGGTGCATCGGTGTTATTGGTAAAGAAGAAAGATGGCAGTCTCCAACTTTGTATCGACTATAGCCAGTTGAAAAAGTCACCATTAAGAACAAGTATCCTCTTTCAAGAATTAATGACTTGTTTGATCAATTTCAAGGAGCTAAATGTTTTTCCAAGATTGACTTGAGGTCAGGGTATCATTAGTTAATAATTAGAAGTGGAGATGTACCTAAGACTGCATTTCAGATGAGATATGATCATTATGAATTCTTAGTGATGCCCTTTGGGTTGACTAATGCCGCAGTAACCTTTATGTACTTGATGAATCAGGTGTTTAGACCATTCTTGGATCGATTTATGATAGTGTTTATTGATGATATCTTGATGTATTCTAAGAGTGAAGAGGAGCAAGCTATGCATTTAAGGATGGTGCTTCAGACTTTGAGAGAGCACCAGCTATATGCCAAATTCTCTAAGTGTGAGTTTTGGTTAGATTAAGTAGCATTCTTAGGCCATGTGGTATCCAAAGATGGCACATAAGTAGATCCCAAGAAAATAAAAGCCATTATAAAGTGGTTGAGACCTACAACAATCACAGAAGTAAGAAGTTTTCTAGGTTTAGCTGGCTACTAAGGTTGACCTAGAAGATTACCAAGTTTGTGTGGACTGATAGGTGTGAGGAGCACTTTTAGTTACATAAGGATAGGTTGACTTCAGTTCTAGTGTTGACTTTACCTTCAGGAAATAGAGGATATATCATATATTGTGATGCTTCTCGAGTAGGATTGAGTTATGTATTGATGTAGAATGGAAGAGTGGTTGCTTATACTTCCCGACAGTTAAAAAAGCATGAGTAGAACTATCCTACTTATGATTTAAAAATAGCGGCAGTGGTGTTTGCATTGCAAAATTAGAGGCATTACTTGTATGGTGTAACTTGTGAAATATACACTGACCATAAGAGTTTGAACTATATTTTCAAGCAAAGGGATTTGAATCTGAGGCAAAGAAGATGGATGGAACTTCTGAAAGACTATGATTGTTTTATTCTTTACAATCCAGGTAATACTAATATGGTGGCAGATGCTTTGAGTAGGAAGTCAGCAGGGAGCCTTGCTCACATTAGCTTAAAAAGGAGGCCAATCATTAAGGAGTTGCATAAACTGATTGATCAGGGGTTGCAATGGAAGGTAACCAAGAAATGCCTTTCAGCTCAATTTGGGGTACGATCAGTATATTTGGATAGAGTTAAGGTAGCTCGAAGAAGCAACCCGCAATTGCAGAGAATAATGACAAAAGTTCTACAAGGTCAATCTAGAGACTTTACTATCGATAGTGAGGGTGTGCTATGTTTGGGCACTAGATTATGTGTGCTGAATGTGGATAATTTAAGAAAAGAGATTATGGAAGAAGCACACTTTTCCACTTATAGTGTTCATATAGATTCTACCAAGATGTATCATGATTTTAAAGGTACATATTGGTGGAATGGGATGAAAAGGGACATTGTAGAGTTTATATCTAGGTGTCTCACATGTCAGCATGTGAAATTAAAGCATCACAGACCTTGGGGATTGTTGCAACAGTTACCCATTCCCGAGATGAAATGGGACATTATTGCAATGGACTTTATTTCTGGATTGCCTTGCACATTTAGTGGTTATAATGCTATATGGGTGATAGTTGATAGGTTAACTAAGTCATCTCACTTCTTGCCAATTAAGAGGACTTACACTATAGATAAGCTGGCTAGGTTGTACATTAACCGAATTGTTTGCCTACATGGGGTGCCAAAAAGTATAGTGTCAGATAGAGGGGCAACTTTTACTTTAGTCTTTTGGCAAGAGTTGCATAAAACATTGGGCATAAGGCTTGACTTCAGTACGACTTTTCATCCTCAAATGAATGATCAATCAGAAAGGACCATTCAGACTCTAGAAGATATGCTGAGAATGTGTATAATGGATTTTGGCGGTTAATGGGATATGTACTTACCATTGATTGAATTTGCATATAACAATAACTATCATGTAAGTATTGAGATGGCTCCTTATAAAGCATTATATGGTAGGAAGTGTAGATCACCCCTGTGTAGGAAAGTTGGAGAGAGGCAATTAATGGGGCCAGAATTAATGCAAGTGACTTCGGAGAAGATTCCTCTTATTCAATAAAGATTAAAGACAAATTTTAATCGATGGAAAAGTTATGTTGATCCTAAGAGGAAGGGTGTATCATTTTCTATTGGAGACATGGTATTTCTCACATTGTCTCTAATGAAGGGAGTAATGAGGTTTGGTAAGAAGCGTAAGTTAGCTCCAAAATACATCGGACCCTATGAAATCCGTTCAAGGGTAGGTGATGTGGCTTACGGACTAGTGTTACTGCCAGAGTTGTCATGGATTCATCCAGTGTTCCATATTTCCATGTTGAGGAAGTACGTCTTCGATCTTTCACATGTTCTTCAGCCACAGATAGTGGAGCTCAGCGAAGATTTGTCTTATGAAGAGTATCCTGTGGCGATCGTGGATCGATAGGTTTGCCAACTGCGTACTAAAGAGATTCCTATGGTGAAGCGTTGTGCAATAACCATACCGTAGAGGACTACACTTGGGAGATAGAATTCAATATGCAGAGCTTATACCCCTATTTGTTTTCTTGTTGAAGTAAAATTCAGGGACGAATTTTTTTAAGGGGGGAAGAATGTAATAACCCGAATTTAATTGAATGTTAATATAATGATTTTTAATGTATTATTATTTTTATCATTATTGGTATTATTATTATTATTGTTATTATTATTATTATTATCTTGATTGTTAATCTTATTATTGTTATAAATATTGTTTTTATTATTAGTATTAAATTAATATATATATATATATATATATAAAGGGAAATCTTTGGGTGATGGACACCATACACATGGTGTCCATCTTTTAATAAAAGAGGGAAGGTATCTGCAGAGGCAAGAAACCAGTGGGAAAGCTTAATTCTTAGTGGCAAATTACATATTTGGTCCCTGTATGTTTTTTCCTCCGGTCAACCCCCAAACGACCTCTGATCGACCTCAAATTCAAACTGTAAACTCATCCTTTTTATTCTTGTGGTGCTCATTTTTCATGAAGTTGCTCAGAGTGGTGCAAAATTTCTATTTTTTACTTAGCCTTCTACCTCCATTTTGCACTGTTCCGGCGGGTTTCAGATGCAACGGTTGCTTCTATTGAGTTCCTCACATCATTAGGAGTCCATAGGCACCAACCACGTATCCGATCCGATCTACGTCCATAGGATATTTGGCGAATATTTTTAGGTAATTTCGGTTTATTTTTCATTTTCGTTTTCAGTGCAATTTTTTGTTGGTTTGAAGCTTTAGATGTATTCTCCTAATTGTTTTGAACATTTTAGTATGCTTGGTTTGTCCGATTGTTGAGTTTTCTAGTAAGATTCGGATGGGCCCCACCCAAATTTCGGTGAGTAAAATATTACCGACCACCCAGAAATAATTGTGATACTATTTTTGATAAATAGTATAAATTGTGGTGATTAATTTTTGTAAATGGAATTTAGTCAAATTATTTATGGATTTTGAGAAATAAATTCCAGAAAGGTAGCGGTGGAAATTCCTTAATTTCCATTTTAATTGATTAAATTATCAAAAATAAATTTCTTTAGTCTCAAAAGTCATATTTAGGATATTTCTAAATCCATTTTATAAATTCCTTCATTTTTAAAATTTTTCAGAATTTTAGAGAATTTTTATGAATTTTATTTATTGTGCATAAGCATGTTTTAAATAAATATAATTTATTATAGTGAATACCGGAGCGGGAGCACTGGAGACTAAGCGTACGAGGATATGTCAGTGGGCTCACTCCACTTGTAAATTAATATTTTGAAGTGTGTGTTATTTTCGCTATTTAATAAAATAATGAATTTAAGATATTATTTATGTTCTGAATATTATTGCAGTTATATCATGTATATGATTCTTATGGTAATATTATTATAAAAAATAAATGAGAATATTTTTATTCTATATTAAATTTTAAGTTATGGCATTCCTTAGAATTTTAATTGCATATTTATCTATATAAATGTTTATTTTGGAAAATATTGGTAGAACGGGCTACCTGATGGGTGTCATCAGTACTGTGTGCACACTGGTAGTGATCTTAGAGTTGGGCCCTTAATTAGATATGATATGAAAAGTTCGGTTGATGCATAGCTCTCGGGCATGGTTTAATGGATTAATTACTAGGATTGGTAGCTCGGTTGATGCTTAACTCTCGAGAACCGTCGGTAAATATTTAGGATAAGAGATTGACTACGGCTGGTAGCTTGGTGGAAGACTCTTGGGAATCGGTAATCCTTGGGTGAATAAGAGAGCCAAGTGGCTATTGGAATTGTGGTTTAGGGTTCTACCAAAATTTTTCACTTAAAAACATTTTAAATAAAGGTTATTTTGTTCCAAAGGTGTTTATGAGATTTTATGAATTCTTTTAGATTTATATAGATGATTTTGGTAAACTAATGGTTTTAAATATAAATTATAAATATTATATTTCTATAAACACCCGAATTATTTCTAAAATTATAAAATAATTTTTGGAACTTGCAGTGTTAATAAATATTTTATCAATATTAAGATTATTATTTAGTGAAATTAAATTTGAATTTTTGGTGTATTATTTTTATATGTATTTTATATGGTGCTTTGGTGGGTAAATTAGTATTTTATTATTATTAAAAAAAAGACAGCATAAAAATTTTTTCGGGACTTTCTTTTTTTTTTTTCCTTTTCTTTTTCTTCTTCTTCTTCTTCTTCTTCTTCTTCTTTCTCTACCAGACCAAACTAGACAGCGCCCGCTGCCATCACCTCAAGTCATGCCGCCCAGCCTCGCCACCCTCTAACTCGCCGCCCAGCCGCCTCCTTCCTTCTTCCTTTCTCGGTTACTGTTGCCTTGGCTGAAGCTCTTCATGGTCGCCGACAACGTTCCCGATGTCGGTTGGCCGTGATTCTGGTGTCATTGGAATTCTCATCTTTGAAACTTCTTGAATCTACCTCCGGTTTCTTCGATCTCCTTCCGGATCGACTTGAAACGAGGTAAATTCATTTTTGAGTTTTTGTTAAGTTTTGGTTAATTAAGTGAGTTTTAGATTAAATGTTGAGTATTAAAGTTGATGTAGAGATTGAATGCTATGCAAAAATAATTTTTCTATATTTTTCGGAATTATTTTTAATTATTGAAATTTTTGGTTCGGGTTACTATTTCGAGCCCGAAAATTTTAATAATTTTAATAAATACTATATATTATTTGGAGTAATGTTTGTGAAGGAAATTTTGTAAAATTAATTATAGATAATTTATTATAATTTTTGGACGTAATACGTGAAAAATATAAGTTTTAGAGAAAAAGGTGTAATTTGAATTTTAATTGATTTTTGGTAAATTTATAGTTAATTAGCATGTATAATGATAATTTTGATTATTAGAAGGCATAAATAAATTTTATTAGCTAAATTAGTATTTTGTATATTTTGTTGATTTTAAATTAATTTCCGGAAATAATATAAAATGTAAATAAATATTATAGTATTTAATTATTTGATGATTTAATGATATTTAGAGTAAAATATATTTTTATAAATTTTCCGGAATTTTATAAATAATAAATTAAGTATAAGCTAGAATTTTACAATTTATTTGAAAATAAATATATTTTATGTTTCATTATGGAAATAAATTAAATTGTGGCATTTAAATGAGATTTTATGATTTTTGGTAATTTATTAAAAATTATATTAATTCATTAGTTGTGGTGAAATTGGTTCTCGGTTGGGTATTTAATGTAGTTCGAGGGCCCCAACCTGAGATTTGGTGTTGTGGGATTATTCGAATTATGTTTTCGTGCAAGAACGACTCTACTTTTAGTAGAGATGTTCGTTTTACAGATGAGACTTTGCCAAATTTTTGATAGATTTCTCGTAAAACGTGACATCGGCCTGTGTTGAAATTCTAGTTTTAGATGAGTTGTGTCTTTGGTCGAGTCAGTTTCATCGACCCTTTTGTTTTCATAATTCCGAGAATTTTCATGAATTTATTTATTTTATTTTACGAGCATATTTTAAATAAATATTATTTATTTTAAAGAACTCCGGGGCACGAGCTGTAGTACCAGGGTAACAGAGAACGAGTAGCCCGACACACTCAACCTGTGAGTTACTTTTATGAGATGTGTGTTGTGTGTGTTTCAGTGTATTTTCTAGCAATTAAAAATAAAGCATGTTTAAGAGAAAAATTATTCGTTATATTTTATTTATTGATTTAATTGTTTATTTATTCATTATTTAATGATTTTTTTATTTTATTTAATTATTTATAATTTGAATCGATTTGGAGATAATGGTAGAACATGCTACCTAGATGGTATCACTAGGACCATGTGCACACGAGTAATATTTCAGTATGTGATTAAAATGTGAATGGTTAGAGCTCGATGGAGCTAGTGCTCTCGAGCCGATAAAAAGAAAGAAAAAGGGATGTAACTCGTTTGAGCTTGCTCTCGGTACATCAAGATGGAATAAGTGAAATGACTGTGGCAGTAACTCGGTTGATGGTTGCTCTCGGGACAATAGTCACTTGGATTAAGAGAGCCGAAAAGCTAGTAAAATAATGGTTTAGGTATTCTACCAGGTTTTCCACTAAAACAAATATTTTAAATATTTTATACGAGGATTTCATATTAAATTGATCTAAGAAGTTTTAAAGAGACTTTATATAAATATTATCGAGAAAAGTAAATGATTTTAATAATTTTAATTATTTTATTTTATATTGTTTTAAAAAGGGTTTTAACAAATGGTTTAAAACCAGCATGCATTTTATAAAATTGATTCACTCAGTGAGGTCTGATTCCCCTCAACTAATTTTTTTTCAGGACCTCATAGTCTGTCTTCTAGTATCCACAGTTTGCATCGAGTTCGTTCTTCGCCGGCTGCATTATGTATGTTAATTTGATTTGTATATCATTTAACTGAATTCTAGACACTGCAGTAGTTAATTCAAAATATGTATTATCGGTATTCTGATTGTAACTGACTTGAAATATTGTATTTAAAGAATATTGTTTTATGTTTTTTAATATTCTGCATTTATTATGATTTATCATTAAGTGTATTGGTTTTATTTTGCGAAAAATTTCTAAGGCTTGCTATGGGTTTCAGTTACTTTATGTATTCCCATTCTCTAGTGCTGGTCACATACCTTCGGTTCGGGTCATGACAATTTCTATAAAATTATTTTAATAAAGGAGATTTTCAAAACAACATGCATTTTTTTTTATATTAGCTTACTCTGTGAGGTCTGACTCACCTCAACTATTTTTTTCAGGATTCAGGGAGTTTACTGTTAGTTCTCAATCTCTGCGCTGGACTCATTCTTGACTAGCTGCTTTGTGTAGGTTATTATAATGTTATTATTATTTATGGAATAATTTATTAGTAAATCTAGACATCGCAATAGTAGGGTTGGAGGATTTGTCATTATGGTAACTATATTGATATTTGTATTGTAATGTGTATTTTATATATACTTGAATTTGAGATGTTGGTGACTTTGATGATATTGGAGTAGTGGTGTTTTGAGTATATTATTGGAAGTGTTATTTGTTTTTCACAGGTTTGGGTTTGTTCCAGGTATAGAGAAAATTCTGCCAGATTTTTGTTAACATTTTTAAAAGTGGTTAATTTTATTTGATAAATTCCTTAAGGCTTACTACGAATTTTAGAAGTTTCTTGCTTTCCCATTCTCTAGTGCTAGTCATGTGCCCCTTTGGGTTTGAGTCATGACACTAAATTAAAATTTTAGATTAAAAATTAGATTAATTACAATTTAAAAATCAACTAAAAGAAAATATTTTTCTTTCAAACTGTGTCAAACTAATTTTTTTATTAATCAATTTTTTTTCTAAGAAATTAAATTTTCTTTTACTAATCTTTGAGTGCTTACTAGGGATGTTTATGGTTCAGTTTGGTTAGCTTAAAGTTGAAATTTCTAACCAAACCAGTAAAGCCGATTTTTAAATATGAGAACTCTTAACCAAACCAAATACCATTAAAAATTATCCAAACTAATAATATTTGAAATTGGTTTGGATAGTTAATTTGTTTGGTTTAATAAAAATAATAAACGAAGAAAATAAAGATTAAAATTATTAATAAGATATCCTGTAAAATCTATTAAAAATACAACAAAATAAAAAATTCATATAATAATAATAATAATAAACTAGTATAATATCTACTTTTTTCTAGGATTGGGCACGGGACGGAGAAAATATTGAACCGAATTGAAATTCTGAACCAAAAGATATTAAAATTGTATCGAACCAGACCGAACCAAAATTTATGACTAATTTGGTACGGTACTGGATATTTACAAAAAACAAACCGACAACCGTACATAAATTGCACCGAACCAAAAACCAAATATAGTACCAAATATTAATTTAATAAGGAATACATAGATATTAATAAATAGTAATAAGTAATAACTTAATTATTTACTTTTAATCATATTGTCAAGTAATATACATCTGTATAATAATATAAGATAAAAATTACTATGTTTTCTTATTAAATTATAATAAATAAATAAATTGTTAACAAAATATTTTTATTAATTTTATTATTATTAATATTATTATCATTGTTCCTACTAGAATTAGTACTAGTACTAGTACTAGTACTACTGCTGCTATTCAATTAATAAGTACAAATATGAAATATCTATTATACTACAATTTGAACTTAAAATATAAAAATAAAAATTCACATTGTCTAGTTTCAAATAATTCAATTAACAAATAAAAATGTGGAATGTCCATTGCAACACACTTTAAACTTAAAATATGAGAAATAAAAAATTAGTATTATTATCAACAACAAGTAAAAATGTCAAATGCACATTATATTTCAACTAAACTAAAAATATACAAATAAGAAAATTAACATTGTATAATTTCAAATTTTGTAATATTTTATTAAAATATATTGTTATTATCACATTTGATAACTTATTAGTTATTATTTTTAGAAAGTAATATAATCTTATTGATGTTATTTAAAATTAATGAGCCAAATAATATTATTATATTTAATAACTTATTAATTATTATTGTTATTAAGTAATATAATTTATTAATTTATTTAAAATTAATGAGCTAAATAATATTATTATAATTATTAATTTTCTATATAATAATATATAGACTTATATTATAGATGACTAAAACAACATAGTTTTATCTAAAACTACGTTGTTTTGATTAAAGTAAGTAGTGATCTTACAAACAAAAATAGGAAAAGATAGGTTATTTTTATTAATTAAAATATATTGCTATTAATATATTTAATAATTAATTAATTATTATTGTTATTAAGTAATTAAATTTTATTGATATTATTTAAAAGTAATGATGTAAATAATATTATTAGAATTATTATCATCATTATTGTGTGTGTATATATATATATACATATATAATAACTAAAATGACTTATCTTTTTCAAAAACTATGTCGTTTTGATTATGGATAATAAATATAATTTTAATTTATTTGTTGATAATAAATATAATTTTAATTTATTTGTTGATAATAAATATAATTTTAATTTATTTGTGGATAGTAAATATAATTTTAATTAATAATATAAAATTATCTCTTACATAAATTCTCAAATTCCCGTTTTGGACCGTACCATACCGATTCGTTCCAATAGAACCGAATCTCTGTACTGAACCATCACAGAAAATAGGATGGTACTAGTATAGAGATTTTTAAATTGGGTACTGGTGCTGAAGATTTTATTTTTAAAATTTCTGAAATATGGTATGGTTCTGGAGGTTTTAAATTTCCAGATTTTCCCGACCTATGCTTACCCCTACTTTTTTTCGACAAAGTCTTTAAGTTTCAAAATAACAATCCAAAATATTCCCAAAAATATTAAATTTTAGTATAATATCTTAATAAAAAATGTAAAACATGAATTGCTAATTCATAGGATGGATCCTTGCTCAATCATAGCATTGAAGGTTCATTTTTTCAAAACAACTTCTTCATTGAAATATGAAAAACATATATAGGATTATCCTACTATCAGTTCAGTTTGGTTTTATTGGATTTTTATTTTTCTAAACCATAATCAAATCAAAAATTCGGTTTAAAAAAATTTCAAATCATAACCAGTTATTAACCACTCTAAATTATTATTTTCGGTTTGAATTAATTTGGATCAATTTGGTTTGGTTAGTTTGATTAATTTTTGTGCAGCCCTAGTACTTACACATATCTTCATAAATTCCTTAAAAAGTTATAATTTTAATAAATTTATTAATTTTGATTAGTTTTATTTTACACTCACAAAGTTTGGCTTCATCAAATTATATTTTCTTTAAAGTTGTTTATTTATTACTAATTGTCTTTTTACGCGCAATACGCATTAATGTATTTATTTAATGTGTAATTTTTTATTTTATTCATATTATAAAAATATAAGTTATTATAATGTAAATATAACAAAGTGCTATTACTAAATAATATATATTATTGATAATAATTTATGCTAATACGAATTTTATTATAAGAATTACTATAAATAATTACAATTAATATAAGAATCAATTGATAAAAATGTTCACATACTTATATTAGTGATAGAGTTAACAATCATAAAGAAATAAAAAATAATATAATTATAAAAATTAAAAATAATACTACAATTTTAGAAGTAATATTATTGTGCATATTGTATAATTAAGTTAAACTTATTGATTGGCAATGGATATTATTTGTACAAGGTAAATTAAAATTCTAAATAAAAATTAGATTAATTAAAAGTTAAAATTAATCAAAAAAAATTTTTGACACTACCTCAAAATAATTTTTAATTGATAGAAATTTATTTGTACAAAAATAATTAAATTTTCTTAGTCAATTACACACACAAGTAGTGCTAATTAGGAGGGCAAGTATTTCTACATTTAAAACATTAGATCACAACCAACGAGCGTGCCTTCATTTAAAACATTAGATCACAACCAAAGAGCGTACCTGCATTTAAAACATTAGATCACAACCAAAGAGCGTACCTGCATTTTAGAAATACTTGCCCTCCTAATTAGCACTACTTAGCCTGATTTATTTCACTTTATTTCTGCCATATTTATTCATTTATTTAATTATTTTTACATTTTATCTATTTTTATAGCATTTTTTTATTTTTATTAATTTTATACTTTTCATAATAAATTTAATGTTTTTATTATGAAGTTTACATTTTTATGGTAAAAATATTATCTTCATTATTTTTATATATTTGTTGCTGTTATCTTTATTTATTTATGTATTTATTTCAGCATTTTTACTATTTTTATTGTCTTT
>CATIWM010569429.1:0-22524 GCA_949671775.1 Mallotus repandus
GAAATAAAAATATTAAAATGATAAAGATGATGTTTTTACTATAAAAATGTGAACTTTATGATAAAAACACCAAATTTACCATAAAAAACATAAATACAATAAAAATTGTAAAAAAACAATAAAGATAATAAAAATTCTGGAATATTGATAAAAATAAATAAAATACAGAAATAAATAATTTAAAATGATAAAGGTGATATTTTTACCATAAAAATATGAACTTTATGATAAAAACATCAAATTTATCATAAAAAGCATAAATACAATAAAAATTGCAAAAAGCACTAAAAATAGTAAAAATGCAGCAATAAATATGTAAATAAATAAAGGTAACAGCAATAAACATATAAAAATAATAAAGATGATACTTTACCATAAAAATATAAACTTTGTGGTAAAAATATCAAATTTACTACAAAGGGCATAAATACAATAAAAATTATGAAAATACCACAAAAAATGATAAAAATGTAGAAATAAATATGTAAATAAATAAAAATATAGAAATAAAAACATTAGAGTGATAAATTTGATATTTTTACCATAAAAACATTACCTTTATGATAAAAATACCAATTTTACCGCAAATGATATAAATATGATAAAAATGCAATTAAAAAGAGAAAAATATAGAAAAATAAATAAAAATAAATAAAAATACTGCAGTAAATATAACATATCAAAATGATGTAAAAACAATAATAAAAATGCTAACTTTACACTAAAATATCCATTTTTACATAAATGGATAAAAAGATGCAAAAATGGTAGAAAAATGCAAAATGAATGCAAACACTCCCGAATTTAACCCGAACTTTCTTCTCCTTCTATATATCTTATTTACAAACTTCAAATCATCACAAAAATCACAACTTTATCACGATAATAATAAAAATGCAAAAATGATAAAAATGATAAAAATGACAAAAATAAGATGAAAAAGATAATAAAAATACAATTTTTAATTAGAAAAATACTTGAGAGATCTTCAGAGGGACCGAGTAATTACTCTTAATGTGTGCTTTGATTAGGAAGTGGCTTGGTTTGGTTTGGGCGGTCTAAACCTAGTGAGAGAAAATGATTTAGATTGAGTATTTGGGTCAGATGGGTACTCCAAGTGCTTTATGAATGAAGAGAAATGAGAGAGAAAGTGCTAGAATAATAGGTTTCTCTCTCTAGAATCGTCTGCCTCGGGAAATGTGTCTTTCCTCCTCTCAAATGAGGAGAAAATATTTTTTTATATCTCAACTTTGTGAACCCATGAGCTTGGGTCAGTGACCCACGCTCTTGGGCTCATGACCCACACGCGTGGATCATTTGACCCACGTAGGGGCAAATGAGTCATTTTGACCCATAGACTGGCTTAGATGACCCACATTTGTGGGTCATCTACCCAAGTTCGTGGGTGGACTCGTCTCCATAGGTTTTTTTCCCACTTTTTGGTCATTTTTAGGCTCAAGTTGGCTCGTTTTGGGTTTCTTTCAGGTTTCTGGTTTTTTTTTTTTTTTATCTTTCGGGTTTCTTTTAGGTTTCTAATTATTTTTTGGTATCTTTCGGATTTCTTCTCGATCTAAGCACGCTTGAGAAAACCTCCGAAAAGTTTTCCTCCTATCTAAGTGACATAAATCCTTCATCATCAGAATTTTAGGGGATCATCAAAATTTGGATATCAACAATCACCATATCAGATTCACTCATAATCATTCAAAAACTTGAATCTTTAAACCAAATCATATCGTAAAATAAAATAAAATAAAATAATATAATATGAAGATTTTTAAATTTAATATGGTACTAAAAATTTATTTTGAAATTTTTGAAAATTTGATATAATTTAAAAAAATTTTCAATCTCTAATTTTTTTTTCCAATTATATTTTTGGTTGGGGAGCACAAAAGGAAAAACCGGAGGGCAGTAACTGTAGATACAGTATACTAAATGAGAAAGGGTGGGTGACTGGGCGTGGGTGAGTTCCGCCAACTAATCAAATCAGGCGGACTTTTACACACACACTCTCCTCGTTTCTATCGATTCTGTAATAAAATCACTCCCAATCTCTTCTTCTATTCAATCACAAAGGCATTTTCTTTCTGAAACAGATCTTGGTCGATTCGTTTCAACAATGGAGGCCACATTGCCTGTCTGCACCAAATCTATGGTTACTTCATCAGCAACAGCTCCTGTATGTAAAATTCCTTTCTCATCTCTCATTTTATCCTCAGGAATTGTTGCTTATCTTATCTTATTTAATGTTCGATTGATATATGAAGGGTTTGTTCATGGGAAGAAGCAGAAGAAGAGGGAGTTCTCAATGCAGTTTTCTGGTTGGAACTAAACTTAATCTCTCAAAAAAAGCTCTTGTTGGCAGCGTTTCCAAAGTTACTGGTGGAGAAGGAGTTACGAGGCATAATCATAATAATAATAATAATGGCGGTGCTCTTGGTGTTACCTGTCGAGCTGAGAAAATATTGATAGCAAATAGAGGAGAAATTGCTGTTCGTGTTATTCGAACTGCTCATGAATTGGGTATTCCTTGTGTTGCGGTTTACTCCACCATTGATAAGGATGCTCTTCATGTTAAATTAGCTGATGAATCTGTCTGCATTGGTGAAGCACCTAGCAGTCAGTCGTGAGTTCTTTAATCATCCTCCTTAACATCACTCTCTTTAGTCACTCATTTCTTTATATTTCTGTTAGGATCACTTTCAAATGAGTGTCTTGCCAATCACTAAAATGTCTATTTTCATCATCTACTAACTATTGTATCTAAATTGGAACTCCATGTGATGGCATATTATTTCCTATAAATGCTATTTTGCCTCTATCCATTTTCTTCTTATGCATCACCCGTCAGTATGATTCAATATTAAAGCAACTTTACGGTATTGAAATGATTTACATGCTTGGAATTAATTATCTGCTATAGACTGTCAAATTTTAGTTGATATATATTAAAATGAGAAATTCCTGGATGTGTGACAGGCATAGAGCCCCTCTTTAGAAATTTGGAAGAACGGCTAAACTTGTAGTTTATTTTGCCATCTGAATCAACTGATGGATGCTATAGCTTCAGTAAGAACTGCTCAAATGGCTGGCTAAATTGGTTTCAAATGTTACCGTTTAAATGCAGTTCCTTTCTCTTTTCTGTGTATTATTCCTTCTCTGAATGTTTCCTCTGTTTGCTGAGAGAAAGCAATTTGGCGCTTCAGCAGTCATTTAGTTTTCCCATTATTTTTTTTCCGGCATGCTTAAGTGGATGATCTATATATATGATAATGACAAAATGCATATGTTTGATGTTGATCTGCATTTCAACAGGTATTTATTAATTCCCAATGTTTTATCGGCTGCAATCAGCCGTGGATGTACAATGTTGCACCCTGGATATGGATTTCTTGCAGAGAATGCAGTTTTTGTTGAAATGTGCAGAGAACATGGAATCAATTTTATTGGGCCCAATGTAAGTAAACATCGTTAATTAGTTGTAAAAAATCAGAATTTCATTTTTTTTAGTTCCCTAGACCCTAGCTAGTTTTTGTGAAGGAAACCAGTAATTTCACAGGTGCTTTCTGTTAAAATCATGTTTGACCTGCAATAGAATTCTAAATATTCCTGCCTTTTACAAACCAGTTTAGTAGGTGCTGCATATGGTTTCAGCAAGTTGAAAATCTCCAACTTTGTGGAAAGTGGCCATGCCTTTCATAGTCAATCCATGCAATATACTGGATTGTAGGTTTGTAACTGATAGTGACTGAAATCAACAGATGGGTATGAAATGACACAAGAACCTCGCCATAAAATAGGAGTTCTTTTAATTTTTTTTTTAACTTGTAAAAATGCATATCAAGCAATGTGGGTGACTAATTAAGTACTTCTAGGTGCTGTTACAGTCTTACAGCATTGCTGATGAAACTTTTCTGCTTGTTGCGTATAAATGTTTTTGACACTTATCTCTGTAAAATGTGACATTTATTTATTTGGAATGTGATTCTCTACCCTCAAATATCAAGTTGCTGAAGGTTTATATTGGCTTACACTATTTTAATCATATTTTGGAGTTGGTGGTTTCACTAAGTTAATGGATTAATAAAGAAAGGAAAATTTTGGCAAGACTATCTGATTTCCAAGATGCTAATGATTACTGACCAAGAAAAGATGAGAAAAACAAAAGAAAAGGGGAAAAAAAGGAAAAAGATGGGTTATCTTTGACTATAAATTCATAAACCAAATTGCCAAAGATTGTTCATTGTGGTATGCTATTGGTATGACAAGAGTGCCTTCTTCTTGTTTGATTTTAATGATTTTGTTTTATTGGCCATTTTCAGAATGCAGTTTTTAGTATTATTTAACATTTGAATATGTTTATACAAAGCAACATAAAATTTTTCTATGAATTTTTAGTATTTTAACTAGTCTATTTTATGCATTAATGCTTATCTATCCTTGACAACCATATAAAAGTAATAAATGAAACCCATAATTGTTATTAAAAAAGACAATAATTAGCTAAATTAACATATAAATCAAAATCTAATTATATACTTAAATATGATTTAACATGAATGAGTAAGAGATTTGAACATGAAACTAATTCATGCTCAACATTGCTACTTCTTTTTATTATTATATTTTTCTATATTTGCATTCATATCTCTCACAATTTCAAATTTTAATAAACATGAAATGTGAGCTTACTAATACTGATAAACTGTGATAGAAAAAACTATTGAGGATTACTGCACATTGATTTAGTGAATCCTAAATTGCAGGCATTGTCTTGTATAGGTTTGAATAATCTTAATCAATATGAGTGAGGTTTTACTCTTCAGCTTATGAAAAATATTTACAGGAATAGGTATTTAGGCTTATTTTATTTTTACATATGGTTACTAAAGTGATTGTGATTTTACCATCTGGCAGCCTGACAGTATCCGAGTAATGGGTGACAAATCAACTGCCAGGGAAACTATGAAAAATGCAGGTGTTCCAACTGTACCTGGGAGTGATGGGTTGCTACAGGTACCATCATATTTGGACAATTTGGTTAATTTTGCAAAAACCTTGGTGTTAAAACTTAAAACAGTTACTTAATTTATTTAGCTATTGCTTCTCTGTGCTCTTTTGTCATTTTTATTCTATGCTTTTGTGTTGATTAGCATAAGCTATTATTTATCTATTCTTTCCCTGTCCCCTTTTTTATCATTTTATCTTATTCTTTTATGTTGATAAACCTAAGCAGTTTTGCTTTGTTACTAATTGATTATCCTTTTTGGCATCTATTGTTATTTCAGAGCACAGAAGAAGCAGTGAAGCTTGCCCATGAGATTAGTTTTCCCGTGATGATCAAGGTAAAACATGTTCCCCATTTGTAATTTGTTGTATAATGGGCTCAGAAACTGAACAATTATCTTACAATTCTAAACTCAAATTCTGATTTTACTATTCTGCTTGAAAATAACTGTTTACACTATTTATGCAAATAAAAACAATCTCTATATACAGGAGGATTATCCATTAAATTTATATCCTTGGATAAGGAGATATAAATCATGATGAGAAATAGCAGTCCCAAATGGAGGAGTTTTTCTTTGACTAAAATACCTTGGTGAAGGATTAAATTCCTGTAACTGAATAACATCTATTTCAACTAAGTTCTTAAACAAGAGAATCACGAACTTCCCATTTTTTTTCTTGGATATATGCCTTGGGATTGGAGCTATGTGTTATGGGGTCAAAACTGATAATATGAATTATAATATTATAAAATTCAAATTTGAATGGTGTTAAAGTGTAAATGTTGGTAAAAACTAACATATTACATAAAAAATTCATACTTTTTTTTATAATTCTTTGAATTTTAATGGACTTATTTCACTCCACTGATCAAAATGTTGCTCTGCCCGTGTTTGTGCTTATATGTGCTTGTAAATAAGTTAATTACTGAATAAGTATGTGTTTGTGCAATTTAAGATGAAGTGTACAGTTGTACTCTGAACCTTCTGTTATTGCACAGTGTAGTCTGCAATTAAAATTTTTGCAGTCAAGCCTCAATCTCAAACTTGGAGGCAAGTCGATTTGTACCTTTTGATTGCTGTTTTATGAAATTTGCGTAGAGTTTCATTTCCCCACACATGCAAATTCAATGAAATTTCTAAATTACAGTCTTTAAGTTTCATGGTTTAATTCTGAAAATTTCAATTTTTTGAAACAGCATTTTATGATATCAAAACATTCACTATGCAAATGTATACTTAGTCCTGCAAATTATGCGTGCAAGGCACACATTTTTAGAAGAAAGATAAAATAAGTCTCAAATGACCTTCAAAATCTGCTCCTGGCATTAAGATGGACAATTATGAGGGGAGAAAATGGTACATCCTGCATACTAATGTTCTAGTTGAAACAAGGAGTTATCCAATTTTTTTTAAAGATTTTATTTTGTAAATATTGCTGCTTTTGATTTTCGTTATTGGCACTTAATCACAGTTTAAAAATTGCAAAAGATTAAGTTTATCACTCAATTATGCAAAGATCATCACTAATGAGAATGATGCTAAAACCTGTTACCATGATGTTTTGTAGTATGTCCTAAATTGTATTTGCTCATTGCTAAAGACATGGCAAGGATTTAAAATGGGAACTTTTACCAAGATCAAGTTTGGAGTTGCTATTCACAGATTCTAGGACTTGTTTATAGTTCCTATTAAATTAATGTAATAACGTATAGACGTAAAATGTCTCGAAGCATCCTGATCTGACAACTGTTCTACACCGTGTAGGCAACAGCAGGTGGTGGAGGGCGTGGGATGCGTCTTGCCAAAGAACCTGACGAGTTTGTGAAGTTGCTACAGGTACTATCTCAGTATGACTTGTTTATTAGCGCCAGAGGTGCGTCTTGATAATTAAGCAAATAAATAGATGGAAACAAAAGGCTCCTTCCATTCTGCTTGTTTCTAGTATCCTTTACCTCCTTTTTGTTCAGGGAAATTCTTGTCTACACCTAGAGTATGGCCCCATATATACACCATACTGTTTGCATATTGAAACATATTTGTTAGTTGAGTGCGTGTGTCAATCATCCAATACCGAAGTGTAAAACATTCAAAATCCTAAAAATATTACTGTTAAGAGGCATTATTTCAACTTTGATATATATGAAATTTTGCAAGCGTTTCTGGAAAATTCTACATAGTTTATGCTGTATTCTTCCATTTCAGACTAATTGTTTTGACATGGCATGAATATTACTGACAGACATATCCTTCCTTTCCAGCTTATTTTCCATATTCTTAGCCAAATAAAGTACTTTATGTGGTGGAAAATACCATGTTCTTTATGCTGTATTCCCTCTATTTAAACCAATGGTTATCACATGGCATGAATATTATGTACAGGTACATAGCCTTGTGCATTTTTTTTAACTGCCCCCTGCCCCCCTTATATTTGAAAAGAGAAAATTGGGGGCCTTTTGAGATTTGAAAGTTGAAATATAAAAATAAATAATTGAATAAAAAATGCCATTGCATCTGGAAGGCATCCATCCTTTTGAAATGGAGTAAAGTCAGGTGGAATGTTAATTCTTAAGAAATGAAGAATTTTTATTTTTTCCTTGTTCCTTGTCATACTAATGAATTAGCGTGCCCTGTTGCTTGTCATGTCTGAAACTGATAATATGAGATTTTAAATGTTATTTAAGCATTTTCTAATTGCTATTATCTGCATCTTTTACTGTGAAAGACATGCTTTTCAGGATGCAGGTCTTTAAAATTAGTTCTATGAAAAGAAATGCTTTATATTAGTTTAGGCATGAGTAAAAACTTAAGATATGTAGTAGATAATAATTTTATGGCTTCTGGATGCTAGCTGGAAATTTTTCACTGGTAGTTTGAGGGGGGTTAGATAAGTTGGTGTCTTTTTTTTAGGAGGCATATTGGGCTTTGAGCTACAGAGCAGGGATAGTTTGCTGTCTTTGAACACCACCGTACACAAATTAGCTAGAACAAAATATTCCTCTTATCCATTAGGGAGTTGCTTGTAGCTATATTCTTAGAGAAGAAGAAAAGAGTTTACCTTTAAACGGAATTAATATAACCATTGAATATGATGTTGATTCAGATGAAGAATTCCTAGATTCAATGTTCTGGATCTGCATCAGATGTGCTTGGTTGGTTTTTATTATCAAATACCCATATTAATGACTATTGCAATTTGTTAATTCAATGTTGTTCATTTTCTACAGGATAGCTATTATATTTTTATAAATATTTCTGCAAAAGTAAGTTTTGAATAATTTCTGTTAATGTTGTTATGAAGTAAATTTCTTTTTGCGTGTGGCTTTATAGCAAGCTAAGAGTGAGGCTGCTGCAGCATTCGGAAATGATGGAGTTTATTTGGAGAAATATATCCAGAATCCAAGGCACATTGAATTCCAGGTATTAGTTGTTTCCAGAAGTTGTTGCGAACCCATGGTGTCCAGAAACTGTTGTGGAAGTCCATTGACTTCAATCTTAAAATGGTCGTTGTCCAAAACCTGAGCATGTAAGCCTAGGGAATTTTTTCTCGGCTTTAGCATAAAATATTCTTGCCATCTGGAATTATCAATTATGAGCCCATAAGATTGAAGTAGCCAGATTTATTTAATTTCTGATAAACCAATTACCAACTGATTGTCACCATGACTTGATGGTTTTTGGCACGTACATGAGCCCATTAAGATAAGCCGAGCAATAAAACAGAAAATACTAACAAGGTAAAAGAACTTTATACTCAGGTCTGCTTCTTGTCCTAGGGTATGTGTTTAAATATCAAACAATACACAGATACCTAGATATATGTACCTATCAGAACTGGGGTGGTGGGGGAATAATACAAATAAAAGTAGATGGCGCACTCATTTGATTCCTAATTACAAAAACAATGCATATGTATTATGTTATTATTATTTTTTTTATTCATTTTCCTTGTGAATTGGGCAGGTTCTGGCTGATAAATATGGAAATGTTGTTCACTTTGGTGAACGTGACTGTAGCATCCAGGTATCTTCAATTGCTTCATTTTACTTGTTTCTACAATTGATTGAAATTTGTCAATCCAATGTCCATGAGGTTCTTAAATTCAAATGACGGAGAAAACATACCTCTTAATGCTAAGAAACCAAGCTCTGATTCATGCCCGCCGTAAGCTTGTGTCTTGTTAGTGCATAGCTAGATGGGATGAAGAGGTAGAAATAATGGTACTTTAATGGGAGTGGAAGGGACAGGATTGAATGGGAGGAGAAGTTTTAATCTTATCACGTTTGGAAAATCAGAAGTTAACTAAGAAGGGGAAGGGAGGGGAGATATTGTTTTCTTGTTTGGATAAATATGAGGATAGTAGAATTATAGCTGTAAAAGATGCATGGGACCTTATTGTTTGATTATCTCTCACGAAAGTGGACTTTTTTAAACACCCGAAATTGGGATGTAGTTAATTCCATCTTATATTTTTTCCTCTTGTGCCTCTTAAATACTAGCCAAGGATGATGGGAAGGAAATTTCCCCTTCATTGACTTCCCTTCCCCTTTCTCAAACAGCCCATGGATTTGTGGATTCATTAGTAGGGGCTTTTGTGCATGTCACTTGGATCTAAGGATGGGATACGCTGGTCAAAGTTAAAACCCAACTTGTGTGGATCTGTTCCCAGTATTGAAAGCTGTAGGTTTCATTAGGCATCTTTAGTGAAGGTGGGATGAGAAAATGTTGGGTCAACTTTATAAAACAGACAAGGAAATTTAATTTATTCAACTGATCCTGCATATGATGATTTTGAACTAAACTGTAAAATAACTAGCATCTAGTGTGCTGTCTAGGACTACGACTTTGAGAAAAGCACTTTAAGGTTTTCTGGCTGAAAAAGAATGCCCAATGCTGTAATTTCTGACATGAATGTCAAAAAAAGTTCACGATTGTATTGTTAAGGACTTTCAAGGCTGATGGAAGCTATCATTTAGATTGAAATCTGTGGTTCTTACTCTGTTGTATTTATTTCTCAAAGCATTTTCTTACTGTGCTACTGTAAGGCATTCAAAGTTGCCACCAAATTTGCAGAGACAATGAACTCTTTTACATTGTCTTTGCAATTCCTTCCCTTTTGCTTTAAAAAAAAAAAATCTGTTCTTTTTTTTTTTTCTGTTATTTCACATTTGTAAAAAAAAAAAAAAAAAAAAAACTGTACATAAGTTCCACAAATTTGGGTGTGTACAGAGACGTAATCAAAAGCTGCTGGAAGAGGCACCCTCTCCTGCATTGACCCCGGATTTGCGGAAAGCTATGGGTGATGCTGCAGTTGCAGCGGCAGCATCAATAGGATATATTGGTGTTGGAACAGTTGAATTTCTTTTGGATGAAAGGGGTTCTTTCTACTTCATGGAAATGAATACTCGAATCCAGGTTAGACTACTTGTTGATGTTCGTGTCTCTGGCATGTATGAACACCTACTATTGAGGTTATTCAGAGTCTATGCTAAAACCTTCCTTTTTTTTGTTTTACAAAAAATAATGCAGGTTGAACATCCTGTAACTGAAATGATTTCTTCTGTTGACTTGATTGAGGAACAAATTCGTGTGGCCATGGGAGAAAAGCTACGGTACAAACAGGTATTAGGGAAAAGTGCACTTGCTGGAATTTAGTTCTATGCATAATACTTGATGGTTTTGAAATTTCACTGGGTTTCCTTAAATTTGCAGGAAGATATTGTGCTTAGAGGACATTCAATTGAATGTCGTATCAATGCAGAGGATGCTTTTAAGGGATTCCGACCTGGTCCAGGTATCTGTACAATTATTGTTATCCACTTTGGGGTTCATGTGCCTAATAATTATTGCCATTTGTTCCTCTTTACTTCAATGTTTTGGCTTAAAGATTTCTTTGCTCACACATGGAATATGTATGCTTCAAGTATTATGGGTAAGATAGTTTTTGGGTCCCTGAAGTATAGTTGTAATATCAATTAAGACCACATTTTGCTAAACTAAATCATCTTTTTGTTATTGTGATGACATTTTTCCTTACTAATTTCTGACCTTGTAGTGTTTGATGCTAAAACAACAATAATAACTCTGTGCTTAGTGAACACTCAAATAAGAAAAGTAGGCAAAAAATATTTGGAATATGTACTGTTGGAGTTTGAACTTTTCAATTTTTTCTATTTTGTCGTTTCAACTTTAGTTTTTTACAATGAAGTTTTTAAAGCAGTAAATTACTGGTTCCATCTGACAAAGTGCCCATATATATGACTGATTATGAACAACAGAATTTCTCAAATACCCTCAAGTATAACCCCACTTTCTATTTTTCTTTCTTCTCTCTTTCCTTCCTTCCTCCCTTATTCATTTCCTTTTTACTTATTTTACAAGAGATTATTCCCACACCATTTTGTTGGTAAATGATGAAATAATTGACAAAATATTTGGATAAAATGTTAAAATTTTTATTTTGTTTTTTTAGAGATGGAGAAAAGGGAGATGAAAAAGCTCTCTTTTCCCCTTTCAATTTGACTGAACAAGTTAAGAAAATTTGAATTTTTTTTCTTCCCAGGAAACAAACAGAAAATAAAAAAAAAAGGAGAGAAAGAACAGGTTAGATATATAAAAGGATGGTGTTGATGCTATTTTATAATTACAAATGAACCATGTAAGCACCCAACCAGAAAAAACCTGCAAGGTATACACCATATTGAATGCAATTTTCCGGTTCAAATACTTGACTGAAAAAATTTGAGATACCAAAATAGTAAAACATAAAAAGTTCAGATACCAATAGCTTAATTATCCCAAATTATTTTTTCAATGACCAATTAAATATCTGTACAAAATTTCACATATAAAGTAATGAGGTATGTATAATTACAGTACACTGGTATTATGCACTTGGGTTATACGAAGCAAGATTTAAAAAACCAATTTATAAGAAGGCAACGAGAGAAATAAACTGTGAGTCAAGTTAGAGTTCAAGAGATGATGAAAATTTATGCTAAAATTATTCTAATATTTTTTGTGATTCTTTTCTGAAAAATCCAAAAGCAATATATACAGTATAATGCAATTCAATAAGCTCTAGTTATTTCATAAATCTGTTTGCCTTGGACCTAACCTTTTTGTCTGAACCATATGTTTGGAGTGATTTCTAATTTCAATGAAACATTAACCAGCTATGGTGGGCAAACCTTGAGGAGTTAATATTGGAATGCTCATTTGCAAAACTGCTGATATGTTCTCACTTATAGAGTTATTCTTTTCAAAACAATAAAAATGAAAAAACTGAGACAGATTTAATGGATTATATTTTTTGGTTCCTCCAGTACTCAATACTCTTCATACTCTTTCGTTTTGAACAACAGGAAGAATAACAGCATACTTACCATCTGGAGGTCCATTTGTTAGAATGGATAGCCATGTTTACCCTGATTATGTGGTTCCTCCAAGCTATGATTCCCTACTGGGAAAGGTTTGTATAATCTCTTGTTTCCTTTTAGTTTCTAGTCAGTGACAATATGCATGGACAAGGCATTCATGTTGTCACCAGTTAATTTGTAGGCGTTTATCCTTAAGAATGCATTTAAAGAAGATGTATTTGCTTCCTTCTATAATTTCATTTGCAGTTCACATGTCCGCTATTTGTAATCTGTGCCAGTGCTCATTATAGAGACATAACTGAGTGATTTCTCTCTCTGATTTGGTCTCCCAGTGTTTTATCTTTTCACTCAACCTAGTTACAGGTTCCAATGCTGTTGGTTATGGAGTGGACATGTTTAAATATCCCTTGGTTCTGTTGACCTGTATTTAAAGGTTTTGCACGGCCTTTCATAGATAAACGAGTCTCTACCTCATAGCTTGAGTTTTTGCATTTGGTGCTCTAGGATCAGCATATATGCATCGGATGGGATTACAACTGTACATGAATGACCTAGGTTATATATATTAAACTTTTGATTTGGTAAAAGATTATATATATGACGTTCCTACCAAATAAGTAATTCAAGGATGTAGTTGGAGAGATGAGTAATGTAATGGGAAATGAAAAATAGCAAAGGTTATAACTCAGGTTCCCAGTATGAGAAATATTTGTGGGTCCTGTTGACAGTTATAAGTTAATTTGTGATTTCTCACTTATGTTAAAGTTCTTGCTTTCTATATTGCATTGCTGAGGATTGGAGTCTGTCTCATAGAAAGTGGCTTGGAATTCTTTTCCTTTCCACCTTGACATTGTTAATAGCTGGATATCTTCTCCTTGTATTGGACCTCATTGTGCCTATAAATGTAACCACCTGTGACTCCTTGTGTCAATTGAAAGATTTTGGCTATAACCAGGTTCTAATCACTGAACTTGATTGGTAACTTGCAGCTTATTGTGTGGGCTCCAACGAGAGAAAAGGCAATTGAACGCATGAGAAGGGCACTTGATGACACTATTATTACAGGCAAGCGACTAATTTTTAACATGCTTCCTATCTGTGGCCTTTTATCTTTGTTACTCCGCTGGGATGCTAGCTTTGGCTTTGCATTCACTTCATGTCAAGAGCATAGCAGGAGAAAGGTGTTCAAGCTTTGCACTACCAGGACAGTGCTGGAGAGTTAACATAATAGGAGAAAATTAACATTTTCAAATTACTGCCATGACATCCATCTGCTCCTGCTCCCATTTGATGGTTTAGTAGATAGTCACTATCCACAGCTATATTCATATAACTAAAAATAATTTCAATCTCAAAGCCAGCTTTTTGTTTCACCAAGAAAATTTGTCATTGTTTTCACTAATATGTTTTGTGCTTGATAGATATTTTGTATTTTTATAATCCTTTTTTTTTTCCCTCACTCCAGGAGTCCCTACTACAATAGAATACCATAAACTTATCCTCGACGTTGAGGTACGACAGCTATGATTTATACTTGTACCTTCTAATTATGAAACTCTTTATGTATTTTAATATGAGCTTAGGGGGTCTTGTTCTATAATTAAAATTCCCATTTATGTCATTCATGTAGGACTTCAAAAATGGCAAGGTTGACACTGCTTTTATTCCAAAGCATGAGCAGGAGTTGCAAGCGGTAAGAGGCTAATAAAGTTCTGGTTGTTTCAGACAAGGGATTTATAAGAAATAATTGCCAATATGATGCACATTCCATTTTAGCCTGAGCCGCTTTTCATAGTTTGCATTAAGACAAACTATTAAATATGCCTTCATGATAGTTTTGGCTTCCTGGTTCACAAAGAAAATCAGAATATGTTATTGAATGTTTGTTAGATTCTCAGGCCTCCACATCCACGGTCATGCATTTGTTTGGTAGAAATCACATTTGTTTTGGCAGTAGTATGTGGTTTAGGTTAAAAGTGAAAAACTAATATCTGCTCAGCTAATAATTGCATTTTAGAATAGAATAACATCCCAATAATAATATATCAATGATACCTGACAGCAAATTTTCATTTGTACCTGAAGAAAATTGAAGTAATATAACATACAGATGAGTTGGTCTCTTTTTGTCGGTAATATACGGTTTGGTTATAAGTCATCTCGTTTTCTATATTCTTTTGTAATGATGTTTAAAACTTTCCACATTTCTATTCTACGCCTGCAGCCACAGAAGATTGTACCAGCCAAAGAATTGGCCAGCACAGCTGCCTAGATTAATTATTTTCAAAATGTCAAAATGATATGTTCACCTCATTTTAGAAACATATGAAAGGTCTTTTTGTGTAAATGTGTGATGTGATGGGCTTCATTTACCCCTCTCTGAATGCATTCCCTTTCTTTTGGAAGTTGTAGAAGTGACTACGCTAGGCATGTAAGAATTCTTAATTAAGTTTTGATGTTTCTTTACTCGATTGAAATTCTTTCTAATTGACGTTGCTTGCAAGGATGGAATGATGAATAGCTTTAGATTGTTGTGAGTTTGGAATAACCATACAGACTCCTCATAAAATCACTACTAAAATTCACAGGTCCTGTTTTCTGCCACCAGTTTGGTACATTTTTTGGTTATAGCATAATAGGAGTTTATGGTGGCAGTTTTTGACCTTTTTCTGGAATGACTACAGTCTATTTTTTCTTCCTCGGCGTGGTTGCTAGACCTGATTATAAAGTTTAAACCTGGAAACTAGAAACCTCAAGTTAGCCCTCTAATTATAGAAATATAAGTGATGTGAACCCTAAGGCTGAAGTGCCAGTTTGTCTCTTTAACTTGGATGCAATGGTCAATTACCTATACATTAACTTTTTGGTCAATTATTCCATTTCATCAACTTGCCAAATCTGGTTACCATTACAATAAAGTTCAATTCAGTCCAAAAAATATATATATTTTTAAAACTAATTTACCCTAATATTTTTATATATTGACTAAGTAGGTTCAAATTGTCAAATTTTACAAGAGTAGAAATTAAATTTAAAATTTTTATTTTTTAAGAATTAATATTTAATATAAAATATAAATTGGCAAAGCAAAGGAAGTTCCTGAGTCAGCTACTATGCCAATAATGGGAGAAAAATTAAGATGCAAAAAAAATATAGAAAAATTTAATTGTTTTTAAATTATTTTATAAAAAAATTAAAGCAAAATTATCAATTATTTGTTAAAGTTCAGAACTAAAAAATTATGTTCCATCTATTCAACTTTTTTATTATGACCAAGTAGCAATCATGTATATAATTAAATGATTACGAATGTAGTTTAAAAAAATAAAAAAAATATATATTATTTTATTACTTTTTATTTTTATTTTACATTCATATATGTTAAAAGCAATAAAAAGTGCGTGAGTAAAGCTAAAAGATTGTTTGTTCGAAAAAAAAAAAAGCTAAAAGATTGAGAACATAATTTTTTTTTAACTATATATAAATCATACAATTTTATACTTGATATTTTTAATTTCTAAATTGTTTAATTTAATTCAATAGTTACCTTAAAGGAAATAGAGAAAAAAAATCTTAAAAATTCATTTAAAAAATTCAAAAATTTAATTATCAAAATTGTCTTATATATTTTAAATTTGACATAAATTGGACCTAACTACTATTTTATAAAATATTTTGGATGTTAATTTTACTATTTTATAAAAAGTTTTCTACACTTTTTCATCTGGATAGGTCATTATTAGTTTTGCATCTAATTCACTTAAAATATTTTGTTTTAGACTGAACTTTGCTGTAAAAGTAATCTAGACTAATTGACCAAATATGCCATTTTGGTGGGTCTAATTGATTGTTGCGTTCAAGTTTAGAGGGCAAAATTGGTACTTTAGCCTGAACCCTAAAGAGCATAATGACGTGCATAATCAATACAAGATAACTAATTCAAAAAAGCCAAATCAAATTTATAATAGATGGAATTTTAACCTCTTATTTATAGATTAAATATAAGAATTAAAAAAATAAAATTTTGACAAATTAACAATGTTGAGATTAGTTGGCAAAAGCCTGTTCTTGCTTAAACGAAATCTCGAGTTTAAGTCATGATGCTTATAGTAATGTTAAATAGTTATTAGGAGATCTTTACTGTCTTTATAATTTTATTCGGGTCTAACAAATTTTGAATACTAGTGATTCAGATTTAAAAAAAAAAAAATTTTCACCTATTGTTTATAAATTAAAACAAATAATCAACAATATAAAAAGATGAAAAGAAAAAAAAAATGCTATATTTGAGTTAATAAAATGATTAGACAATTTAAACCACGACAATAAAATTCTTAATAAGGTGTCAAAGTTCTTGAAAGAAAAAAATAGAAAAGTTTTGATTCTCAAATTTTAGGATGATCTCGTTGGCTGAAACTAAGTCTCTCATGTGCTAAAAATGACTCTTGTACATTGTTATTTGATAAAAGTTTATTAAAATTATTGTTATTTTTTTTCACTTTTATCTCTCTATATTTTTATAAACACTTTTTTATTTTCATTTTTATGCTATTGAGTCGTTCTTAGCAATGTAGACATAAACTCAAAAAAACAATCAGTGATCACCACACATAAAAATCAAAGGCAAAGACACTAAATATGCGAATCAGGATTCAAAACAAAGAATAAAACCAAAATTAACCACAAATCATTGCAAGGACTCAACAATTTTAATACCACACAATCAAGCAATCAATCAAAAGTTAGAGGCAACATCATCATCCAAATATGAGGATTAAAATCCATTTGAAGAGTCAAGAAAGATAAGTGAACATAGAAGTTAAAAATCCAAAGAAATAGGTTTGATAATGAGAAAATAAGGTAAAAACACATCAATGCTATCATCCTAAGACCTTTGGGAAGGGTCTAGATGTTGTAAGAACAACCATACACCCTTGGAAACCTCTATAACCATCATAGGAATCATGTAAGAGAAGGATTGAGGCGTGGTCGATTTTAGAGCTTGAAGAGCCGATTTTGGCCGTTCAATGGCTCGTCTAGAAGGCCTCAATAGCAGGCAAAGCTGATGGATGGCCAGTCCAGCTGTTCATCAGCCAAAACTGGCCATTCATCACTAAACAGCTCAATTTTCCAAAATTTTCAATAAAAATGCAAATTAAAGCCTCAAACCTTAGAATTGAGATGAAAATCAATGAAAATGATGTTTTTGAAAGTGTTTAGTCTCAAAATTTGAGCAAAAAACTCATAAAAACAAGTATTGATTAAAGATAAGTGGTTAAGAAGTGTGAAGGTTTAAGTGAGTTTTTGGTTGAGTTTTGATGTGGACTGTGGGTCGATTGAAGAGAGGTAGGGTTGTTGGAGATTGATTATGGTTTGTTAGGTGTATAGATGAGATTTTGGTTGAAAAATTTAGAAGAACAAGAGAGGGCTTTAGGACTCGAGGAAGGTATTTTTATTTTTGGCATTATTTCCTCTTATTTTTTCTCCTTTTCTTTTGGTTTTTTATGTGGATTTTAGGTAGAGATTTTCAAATGTTTTTGTGTTTTTTTTAGAGAATTTTTTGTGTGGCTAGGGTCTCCAAAATGCTTCTTTAAAACTTTTATTTCTAGGCAAACAATATTAGTAACAAATGTAATAATTTAGCAAAGTTTAAGGATAAAAAGGGAAATAAAATATTCTCTTCCATTAGTGACTTGACACTTGTCCTATTATATTCTAAAAATCGAATATTCTAAACTTAGCATGCCCTCTTTATGCCAAGTGTCCTTTTATGGATAAGCATAGTGAGGTGAATAATTGTGGGGCCTAGTTTGACTAGCGAAGGTCAAATTTTAATTTTTTGCCAAATGAGACCTATAGACATGCTAGAAATTTAGAAGACAGTTTCAGATTGAAATTTGACTCCGGGAGTTCAGTTTGACCTTCGAAAGTCATGTTGATCAAAGTTTCACTTTTTCACAAGGCTTTTTGATGTTAAACCTAGGCTCCAGGAATTAAAACTATAATGAAAAATGCAAAAATCAGATTGTGAACAATCCTTACTTAAAACTGACCTAAAAGACATGCTCGAGTGAACTTTTTTTACATTCTTCTTAGACCTTTTTCTCAACACCAAAAGGATATAGTTAAGATTTGTTTAGGATTTATTTTGGTCTCGGTAAGGTGTAATCAGTAATCAGGTAAGATTTTAGTGGTTTGATTAAATCTAAAAAGGCTTGAAAAGTGCTTATCTTCAATAAATTAATCGTATGATGAGGTATTTTCATATTTTCATCATCAATCTTCAAGGTTTTGAAAATGACCTGAACAAGACTATTTACAAAATAATAAGTGTGCAACTTGCTAAGGAACGAGATCATTTCATTAGAGAGATTGAAGGGACATTTGATGATATCAGCATCTGGAGACCACTCTCACCGAATATTTGCAAAAAATCAAACGTGTGCTTGATGACAAAATATTTGTACCTCCATGAATTACTAATGTCAGCTAATTTCCTGAAGAGGCTAAAACTAGCTACAACCGACAAAGAATAAGTTAACTTACCTTTCTTTTTGGTTAGACTGTACATGTATCGATGGATCAAGAAACTTGGATCTCGACCATGAGATCATATGAGTTTACAGAAAGCAGTTAGAAGTCGATAGCTATTTTGATGTAGCTGATTGGGTGCTATGTCATAAGTATTTAAGAATAGTTTTATGAAGGGATCTAAAGGGAACTTTAATCCCTTTCGACCTAATACATATAAATCACTATTTTATATTTCCCTCTAAATGATCGTGAGCCCTAAAATTTTTATTTATAGTGAACATCTTATACTGAAAAGGAAGGTTAAACTTCCTTTTGCAATCCTTAATTATATATTTATCTACTCTGAATTGAAACTGTGAAGAATCCACCCTCTCTTTAGGAGCTATAACTCTTTAAGAAAAGAGTTGTAGAGGAGAAAAAAAAAAGAAGAATTGAAAAGAAAATCAAACCTCTTAGCAACATGAGAAGGCGATAGCAAATATTGTAGAGATAAGATTGTAATAAAGGGATGCTGGCAAATCTTCAAAGGAGTAAATGCAGAGAATAGCAAAAATTGAAGAAAATGAGAAAAGTAAACCTCTAACCTTAAGGGCAAATATTTATAGGTGAAAGAAAATTTCAGAAGGATGTTGAATGTCCTTAGGTGCCAAAACTTGCTATATTAACTGCAAAGGCATATAGGGAATTACAAATAAGCATCAAGTGCCAATGTTTAAGCAATTATTAGAGCAGAAATTGAAATGTTTCCACAGCTATCATAGACATGACTACTTTAAAATTTGAATTTTGTGCAATAATTTGCACATTAAAGGACGTGTAAAGACTATGCCTAAAGCTGTCATATGACATCAAACATCATATCAACCTACGTTATTGGTAAAGTTCCATTCTCTTGTTATTGATTATAAAATGTGGTTCATTACATGTATCTATTATATGGGCGTACAACTACTACTCAACACTCGAGCACTTTATGTGTGCTTAGTTCGACATTTGATGTTTATAAGCACTCTACGTGTGCTCGGTTCGACATTCCACATTTATGAGCACTTCACATGTGCTCAGTTCGACGTTCGATATGTATAAGCAATCTACGCATGCTCGGTTCGACATTCGACATTTATAAGCACTCTACACGTGCTTGGTTCGACATTCGACATTTACAAGCACTTTACGTTTGCTCGATTCAACATTTGACATTTACAAACACTCTGCACCTACTCAGTTTGATATTCAACATTTATGAGCACTCTAAGCATGCTTGGTTTAACATTTGACATTTACAAGCACTACGTGTGCACAGTTCAATATTTGACATTTACTAACACTTTATGCATGCTCGATCCAATATTTATAAACAATATAAATGCTTTGATTAATAAGTAGCTAAGAATCAAAGTATATATGAGGGATTAAACAACAATCAACATCATTCTATATCAATTGGATATAAATATCCAAGTAATACTTAGGGGGACTATTGATACCCATATCAATATTCAGGCTTAAAATGTAGGTCCAACACTCTAAAACCCATTAGGAATTACAAATCCAAATGGAGAAAGGTAGTTTACTCACATTCAATAAGAAAAACTAGTCCTACAAGGACAAAGATTATCAACAATGGAAGTCCAAATCGAACCAAATTTGAGCTATATATCTTTCTATATATACCTCTCATCTCTTCTCAATTTATTCAAGCTTTACATTAATACTCATTCCACAAATTCAATACTTCTCTCATATACAAAGTTTAAACTTAAGCATCATACTCACAAATTCACCTAATTCTTTTTCTGCGTGCATGTTCTACAGTCAAGATAATTTTAGAATTATCAACACTAAAATAAATATATTAATAAATAAATAAATAAAAATTAATAAGTATCTATTTTCTAAAACTTTATTAGAAATTTTAGTGGATTTTAAGCTTTAACCACCTAGTATTTTAAAAGCGCCGCTGTAATTCATGTTGCATTTGCATTAATTCGGATTTGATTGGCATTAAAAAGGCAAAATAAATAAATAATGTTGGTGGGATACATCCTTGGATATTGATAATAGAGAGACCTGTGACAATCGGTTGATCAACATGACTCGACTTTCAGTTAGGCGAGAAAGCCAAACACCGCCCTTGAGGATGACCTCAAGGCATGCACAAAGTGATGCCATGCCAATGCAAAAGCTGCAAGCGCTGACCTGCCAGGCATTCCACCCAAGGAACAGCCTCTCATATAGAATTAGTAAGCACGTCAAGCCCCTACATAAAAGGAATGAAAAAAGGTAGAGCAAGGTAAGACACCCCATATACTGTTGTTGATACCCAAATTTTGATGGTCCCCCAAAAATTTGATGATGAAGGGTTCCTGTCACTCAGATAGAGGAAAACTCCTTTGAAAGTTTTCTCGAGCATGCTTAGATCGAGAAGAAATCTGAAAGATACCAAAAAGCAACCAAAAACCCAAAATATACCAAAAAGAAACCAAAACCCAAAAGGAGCCAACTTGGGCCCAAAAGACTAAGAAGTGGAAAAAGCCCATGGGGATGGGTTCATCCACGAGCTTGGGTTGATGACTCATGAGTATGGGTCATCTAAGCCGATCCATGGGTCAAAATGACCCATTTTCCCTTGTTCCACATGCGTGGGTCATAAACCCAAGAGCGTGGGTCATTGACCCAAGCTCATGGGTTCACAGAACTGAGATATAAAAAAATATTTTTCTCCTCATTTGGGAGGAGCAGGAGCATATTTCCTGAGGTAGACATCTAGTGAGAGAAAATTTCTCATTTTTTGAGCACTTTCTCTCCCTTCTTCTCTCTCTACAAGCATTTGGTGACCTATATTCACATCAAAAATCAAATTTTCTTTTATTTTGTCTTAGCATTTAGACCATTAAATCCAAATCGAGCCACTTCCTAGTCAAAGCACGCATCAAGGGTAATCAACTGGTCCCTCTGAGGATCTCTTAATCATTTTCTAATTAAAAACTGCATTTTTATTATCTTTTCCATCTTATTTCTACCATTTCTACCATTTTTATTATTATTTGTTATAAAGTTATGAATTTTGTGGTGATTTGAAGTTTGTGAATAAGATATGTAGAAGGAGAAGAAAGTTCGGGTTGGATCTGGGACTGTTTGCATTCATTTGCATTTTTCCATCATTTTTACATCTTTTTCTCTATTTATGTAAAAATTGGTATTTTAATGTAAAGTTAGCATTTTTATTATTGTTTTTGCATCATTTTAATTTATTATAATTTCTGCACTATTTTTATTTATTTTTATTATGTTTCTGTATTTTTCCTCATTTTTATTGTATTTTTATCAATTTTTGTAGTATTTATGCCTTTATGGTAAAAATGAATTTTTTTTATCATAAAATCATTATTTTTATGGTGGAAATGCTATCTTTATTATTTTAATATTTTCATTTATGTATTTTTAATTTATTTACATATTTATTTCTGTATTTTTTTTATTTTTAGTGATTTATGCATTTTTTATTGCATTTATGTTTTTTTGCAGTAAATTTGATGTTCTTATCATAAATTCCATATTTTTAAGGTAAAAATGTCAATTTTATTGCTTTGTATATT
>CATIWM010569513.1:0-15111 GCA_949671775.1 Mallotus repandus
TAATAAATTAGGGTTTTATTTGGTAAATTCAATTAAAATTAATGGTGGCCTTAGATTAATTTTAGGTTGTATGTAATTAAAATTAGGGTTAGAAATATCACAGAATGTTAGTTTTTTATTTATTTGGCTTTTGGGGGTTGCAATTAATTTTTTATTTTTATTTTCATTAGATTATTGTAATAGCCCGAATAGAGGGAAAATAGTAAATATATACATTTCTACACTTTAAAATCAATTAGTAAATTAGGTTCACTTGGTAAAAACTTAATTAAAATTAATGGTGGCTTTAGATTAATTTAGATTGCATGTAAATTGAATTAGGGTTAGAAATCACAGTATGTATGTTTTATTTTTATTTGCTTTATTTTTATTGTTTGGGCTTGTTTGTTATTTTTGTTCGTTTTGGGCCCCAAGCTCACGTTATGTTTTAACTCACTTATTTAATAGGTTATTAAATTGGCTTTAGGTTTAATTAACTTTAAAATCAATTTAGACCCATTTAAGTTAAATAGACTTACGCCCATTTTTAGTTTAATTAAAATTTATTAGAATTAGCTCAACCCATTAAAGCATTCCTATTAAAATTAATAGATTTAGGATCACTTCATTTAATTTAAAATTGATTATAATTAAGCCCATTAATTCAATTTCTTTTTCTTTTAAAATTTAATAGACTTGGGCTCATTTTCTTCAGAATTAAATTTTTTAGATTTAGGCTCACTAATTAAATTAAAATGTAGGCCCACCTTTAGTTCCATTTCACTTTGTAAGTGAAATATGTAGAATTAGCTACCTTTAAATTAAAATCAATGTAGAGTAGATTAATATAGGGACCATCTCACTTTGTGAATGCAGTTTTTGCATACTTTTTCATGACTAGTTGCCTTGGTGCTAGATGGATGTCCAATTAGGATTTATATAAAATTGCATGTAATTAGAGAATAAGATAGTTTTTGTAAACTAATTCTAAATGAACATGAGATTGATTGAAGTTGGTATTCCGTACCCACAATTTTCTAGTTGTGGTGCGAACTCTCGTTTAGAGAATTGAGTTACCACCACCTTCGATTTGTCCTAGTTATTACCTTGGGTGGTGACTCCTCATCTCCACGCTATGTCTTTGTGATATAGTAGTGTGTTCCCTAGAGCCCTAAGCTCAAACAGTGTCGTGGCTACTAAAATCTTAGACGCATGCTAAACCCCACGTCTACAAGGGGAAGCAATTCCTACAAGAGTTGTGAGTGGATGGAGGGTGTGCATTGATTACAAGAAATTGAACTCTGTTACAAGAAAAGATCACTTTCCATTGCCATTCATTGATCAGATGCCATTCAAGGATGGCATGACACGCTTTCTATTATTTCTTGGATGGTTATTTGGGATACAATCAAATTGCAATAGCTCCAGAAGATCAGAAAAAGACCACTTTTACATGTATTTATGGCACATTTGCTTATAGACGAATGCCATTTGGATGGTGTAATGCTGCTGCAACATTCCAAAGATGCATGATGGCCATATTTTCAGATTTAGTGGAAGAGATCATGGATATTTTCATGGATGACTTTTTAGTTTATGGAAACTCTTTCGAAGGACGTTTGGAAAATCTAGAGCGAATACTTACATATTGTGAAGAAACCAACTTGGTGCTAAATTAGTAGAAATCCCATTTTATGGTGGATGAAGGAATTTTTCTCGGACACAAAATTTTAGCTAAATGCCTTGAAGTTGATAAAGCAAAGGTGGAGACCATTGAGAAGCTGCAATATCCAAAAAATGTGAAAGGAGTTAGAAATTTCCTTAGACATGCAGGCTTCTATAGGCAGTTTGTCAAGGATGTTTCTAAGATCTCTAAGCCCCTTTATAAATTACCTAAGAAAGACTTACCTTTTATTTTTACTAATGAGTGTAAATTAGCTTTTGATAGGTTAAAGGAGGCAATCATTTCAGCTCCTATAGTTGTAGCACCCGATTGGAATCTTCCATTTGAGTTGATGTGTGATGCAAGTGATCATGGAATAGGAGCGGTACTTGGCCAAAGGAAGGAGAACAAGCTCCATGTGATTTACTACGCGATTAGGACATTGACGGAAGCACAACTCAATTATACAACTATAGAAAAAGAGGTATTGGTGGTTATTTTTGCATTTGCAAATTTAGATCTTACTTTTTGGTTCTAAAGTTGTTATGTATACAGATCATACAACATTGAAGTACCTTATAAACAAGAAGGACTCAAAGCCACGGCATATTAGATGGGTGCTTCTATTGCAAGAGTTTGATATTAAGATCAAGGACAAAAAGGGATCCAAAAATGTTGTAGCTGATCATCTCTCGAGATTGGAGTTTGATTTAAAAGAAGGAGAGGAAGAGCCTATTAAGAAAATATTTCCAGACGAGACGCTATTAGCAATTAAAAGCTGGAATGCTCTTTGGTTTGTTGATCTATCTCAAGTGGCATAAATAAAAGCAACATTACACCATCCAACGAGTTTCCAGTAGAATTCACTAAGGAGCAAAATAAAAACCTAATCCAAGACTCAAAATCTTACTTATGGGATGATCCTTTTATATGGAAATTGTGCAATGATGGCATGATAAGGAGGTGCATAGTAAGTGGTGAGATTTGGTTAATTTTGCAACATTGTCACGGAATGGTCAATGGTGGTCACTTTAGTTCACAAAGAACAACTGCTAAAGTTCTTAAAGCAAGTTCTTTTGGCCTACACCCTTTAAAGATGCTCAAAATTTTGTACTCAATTGTGACGCATGCCAAAGGAGTGGAAACATTTCTAAGAAGGATGAGATGCTTAAATCAAGAATTTTAGAAGTCGAGATGTTTGATATTTGGGGCATTGATTTCATGGGGCCATTCCTTATGTCAGAAGGAAATAAGTACATTCTTGTTTGTGTGGATTATGTGTCAAAATGGGCAGAAGTTCAAGCTTGCTCTATAAATGATGCAAGGGTTGTTTGCAAATTTTTAAAGAAGCTTTTCTCTCATTTTGGAATGCTTAGAGCTATCATAAGTGATGGGGGAACACATTTTTTCAGTAAAAATATGGAAACATTATTGGCTTGTTATGGGGTGAAGCACAAAGTAGCAACACTTTATCACCCTCAAACAAATGGAGAAGTTAAGGTTAGCAATCGCGAGTTGAAAAAGATTTTAGAACGAACAATGAGCAAGTCAAGAAGAAGTGGGAAAGGAAGCTTGATGACGCTTTTTAGGCACATAGAACTGCTTACAAAACACCTATTGGAATGTCTCCATATAGGTTTGTTTATGGCAAACTGTGTCATCTTCTTGTTGAGTTTGAACACAAGGCTTATTGGGCTGTTAAAGCTTTGAATTATGATTTCAAGAAAGCAGCAAAAAAGAGAATTTTGCAATTAAATGAACTCAAAGAAATTAGAGAAGTTGCATATAAGAATTCAAGGATTTACAAGGAGTGTACAAAGAGGTGGCATAATGGAAATGTCAAGATCAAAAGGTTTAAAGAAGGTGATCAAGTGTTGTTGTTCAATTTAAGGCTCAGATTATTCCCAGGAAAGCTGAAGAGTAGATGGTCAGGACCATTTATAGTGACTCATGCATATCCTTAGGGAGCTATGGAATTATACAACACTCAGGGAGAAAAATTCAAAGTAAATGGACAGAGATTGAAGCTATATCATTGAGGCACATTGGAGAATTTTTGCCAAGTTGCCTATTTAAAAGATTCAATTGAGTAATAAGCATTATGGTCTAGCTCATAGACCTTAAAGAAGCATTTCTTGGGGGCTCAACCAAGCTTGAGTTGTTTAATTCTATGTTTATTCCAATTTTATAATTAATTTTCCTTTTTAAAGTATGAATTTTAATAAAAATATTTTTTTTTTTTAGGAATTGAAGAAGAAGAGGAACTCTAGAAGAGTTTTGTAAGTATATTTTTATTTGGGAAATAAGTGGTTAACATTACATGATGATTTGTAATTGCATGCGTTGAATGTTGTCTTTGTTAGCAAAATAATTAGGTTGCGCACCCTGCAACATAGCCATGCGACCTAATGCATGTTGTTAAAATATGAAGTTTAACATTCAAGCACAACCATGCGCATTGGAGCACACAGCTGTGCCAAAATAGAAGCTATTTTGAGGAAAAATCAACATCCAGGCACAGTCGTGCACAACAAAGCACACAGCTATGTCTATGCCGAAGAAAATTGGGAAGAAACAGTGTGCACAGTTGTGTGCATCGAGGTGCAGAGCCGTGGGTGCTACTAGCTATACATATATATATATATATATATAATATTTAAGTGGAATCTTTCCACTTCCCCAAGTGTCTCCACTTTCCTACTTCCCCATTCCTAGGGTTCCTAACTTTGACCACTTTTTCATGTCCCTGTTCTTAAATTTAATCTTTCTTTTTCATTTTTTTCTCTATTTAAACACCTATTTTCTTCTCTTAATTTCATTCTCTACATCCCAATTCTCTACACACTCTTTTCTTTCAAATTCCATCCAAGAGGAACTACTTTCTTTCTTCAATTCTTCATTTTCTTTCAAATTCCATCCAAGAGGCACTGCTTTCTTTCTTCAATTCTTCATTTTCTTTTAAATTTCCTTCACTTTGTCTTCTCACCACGGAAAGAGAACTAAGAAAGAAGATAATAGCAAGCCAGAAACATAGTCCTCCTTCCAAAAGAAAGGGTGGTGGTAGCTCTAACAATCTGGGTGGAGAAAATGAATAAAGAATAGTAAAACCTTTCCCCAAACTCGTTAAATTTAGGTATGAGGGGCATAGGAAGAAGTTTAAGGAAATGATGGCTAGGAAAATTGTGCCTAATAGATACATGAGTGCTTTTGCTTTGCAAGAGGTGAATTTGCTAGATGAGTTTAACATGTATGTAAATAGGATGGGTTGGGGTGATTTTGTGACTATGCAAAGTCCTACCTTTGCAAGACCAACTTGTGAATTCCTCTTAACTTTTCATTCTGATGAATAATCTCTAATGCTTGAATTTCATTTAGGAAATAAGGAACAAAGACTTGGTTTATTTTAGCTTAATGATGTTTTCTATTTTCCAAAAAATTAAGATGCCAATATTGAGTATGATAGAGATGTATTTTAGAGAGAAATCATAGGGCAAAGGGGGTTGTTTTATGAAGCTATGTAGGCAAAAGAATCTCAGATTTGATCACCAACTTTGAAATATTTGCATAGGCTCATGTCTCATTCCTTGTTTTCAAGGAAAGAATGAGATGTTGTGGTCTCTACCACCAAGCTTAACATCCTTTATTGCATGGTTAACGATAGGAAGTTGGACATTTGCCTTGCTATTGCGGTTAAATTAAAAGATATGGCTACTAAAATGTCCAGAGCTATTAAGGTAGGTGGTATGGTTACCATTATAGCTAGTTACCTAGGCTTTGATATGGAGAATATGTCATTTGACATGGTTAGGGGTCATTTATTAATTGATTCATACATGATGGAAGCCATTGGGTTGATTATAAAAGATTTTAGGGGAAGAGCCATTCTTATTCAACCAAATGAACCGCCACCAGTCCCATAAGAAATAGAGGAGGAAGACAAAGCATAAGAGGTGGATTTAAATAACGAGGTGCAAAGGTTAGATGACTTGGAGCTTCAAGTAGGGGTTATTGATTCAAATGTTGGTGAATTAACTTCACTAGCAATAAAGATGGATGACACTATGATTGGAATCAATCATAGGTTGGGCATGATTAACCATAATCTCATGGCTTTCTTTGATGCTCAAAATTTTGTTCCAACACCATACCCACCATTGAATCAAAATGCTGAACAAGAAGAGGAAGAATCATCATCCGAAGAAGAGGGGGATGAGTAAAGAAGTTCAAGAAGTTTAATTTGTTTTAGTTTTAATTATCGTGTGATTTTATGTTAAGTTTTTTTTCTTTAATGTTTCTTTACTTTGTTCTTCTTGTTAACATGTTATGTTATCTTATGAACATGTTTGTGGTTTTATTGTTACGTGAGCGAAGTTTCAAGTTAATGTTATTTTTGTTTAAATTTAATTTTTCTTTTACTTTTGAAGTGCAATGTGATGCTAAATTCAAGTCCAGATTGAAGATACATCTATTTGATGTAAAAGTTTAGCAAAAAAGTGTCAAAAGATTGTGCCAAACAGACGCAAGCATGGCTATGCGCATTAGCCGCACAATTGTGCACGTACAGTAGCCCGAGAAGAGCACGCAGGCACAACTGTGTAGCTTTAACGCACAGTTGTACGTCACTAGAACCTACCGAGATAAGACGCAGGTACGACTGTGCTTGCTAGTTACACAGTAGTGCCACCTGATGTTTTTGCATAGGGATGAATTTTTGTTCTTATTAAATTGGGCAATGAGGACATTGTAGGAATTAAGTGTTATTGGGGCGGGGGGGGGGGGGGGGGGGGGAAGAAATTAAACTTTTCTTTTACAAATTTTTGAATTTAATTTTTAATTTTAATTTTTGAATTTTTTTAGTTAGTTAGAAAATTTAAATTTAATTTTTCTTATCTAGTTAGGATGTAAATACGAAATTCAAATTTTATTTTCAGATTTTTATCTTTTTGAATTTTAGTTAGGATTTTCAAATTTTATTTAGGAAGTTTAAATGATTTTTATCTTTTAAAAATTTTATCAAGATTAGGTTAGGTTTTCCAGTTCTCTTTAACTTCTTCTTCTCTTTTATTTAAAGCGGTGAACTTTTTTAATTCAGTTATATATCTCTACACTCATTTAAATCTATTTTATTTTGTTCCCTTGCAATTTAACGTGTTTCTTTAGTATGGCCAGAATAAAGAACCAGCAGCTTACTGCTAAGGGAAAGAAGCCTGATGGAAGAAAAGTTAAGCCATGTGACCTAAGGGATGAGTATGATGCTTTCTTTCCCATTTATTCTAAGGAAGAAGGTAAGAGGTTCTGCTCCTTAACTAAAAGACAGTTCAACAACCCTAAATTCTTTGATGATAATGTGTTAGAAAACATAGGAATTAAGGATTTTATCAATGATTTGTGTAAAAGAATGGGATGGATGCAATTAAAATCAGTTCAATATGATGTATTTTTTGAGCTAACAATTGAGTTTTACATTACACTTAAGATTTTAGATGAAAAATAAGGAGTCTTTTCTTGTAGATTTTTTGGGCAAGAGTAAACTTTTGACTATAAGCTAATTTCTAAAATTTTTGGCTTTCCTAATGGAGGTATTTGTCAACCTCCATCTGATTTTAACATGAGTAAGTTTTGGTCTGAAATCACTAGTGGGGATAAAATTTGTGATGGATAGATTTTGACCAGTGGGTTAATTCAGAGTCATTCCTGTTTGTTATTGCATAAATTCATGTCACACATAATTTTTGGGAAAAAGGATAGCATGAAAGTATCTCCTAATGAGTTGTTTCTAATATGGTGTATGCATACTAACACAAAGGTGTGTAATGCCTGTTTTGTCTTTCATTCTATGTGGCGTGTTGTGCAGGCCAGGAAAGCATTGATATCAATGGGGCACATTATCACGGGTTTAGCCATGTATTTTGCACCGTTAAAAATTGCTAGGCATGAGCTTGAATTGTTTGATGAATATTACCTCATTAGAGCTGAGATTATTAGGAGATGCTATATGATTTGGCAAAATGCATTGAAGCTTGGCGAAGTTCCTCTACCAAGAACTACAGAAGAAGAATATGATGATATCATTGAGGCTCAAGAATCTCAAGTAATTTGTTCGAGGAAGTGAAAGAGAGTTGATGAACGGGTGGAGAAAATCATAAAAGAAATTAAGGAGATGTTAAATCTTTCTAACCATAGAATTGGGAACATGATTATGGACTTATCAGATGAGATGGAACATTTTGAAAAGAGGAGCGAAGCAAGAGTGGAGAAGTTGCAAGCCCAAATTGAAGAGTTTAAACACCAAATGTTTCAAGACAAAAGATCAAGGGGAGTTAGTGAAGTAGTGACAGAGTTCATCTTCACCTCGCCTCCAAGTGCATCCAAATAAGGTAAGTACACTTTCCTTTTCTTTTTGGTTTTTATTTTTGCAAATTTTTATGTTTATTTGTTTTCTTTCAATAAATTGGAGTCATGCATGCTATTAGATTCATTTTACTTGAGTTTTTGAACCTATTCCTATGAGGAGTTTATTTTATCAAAGAAAGTTTTCTTGAGTAAGTGTGATAATCTTCCTTTAATATTTTGTTTTGACTTTTAAAATAGAAAAATGACTTGTGGTTAGGGATTTTTGATTTTTAATGAACTTAATGCTTACTGTTCCATTGATTGATTAAACTTGGATGCTTGATATTTAAGAAAAAATGCTTGTAAGTAGGAATAAAATTTCTTTTCTCGGTATAGTCTAGTTCATATGTACTTAGGCACCTATGGGCTACTTCTAAAAAAAAGATGAGATGGAGCATAAAAAGCACTCGTTAGGAGCTAAAAGCTTAAATTTAAATTATTATGCTCCTTTTACTCCAATGCTCTATTATAGAGTAAGAGTATCCAAAGGACCCTTTTTGAAGGTATCCACACTAAGTAGTGCATGAAAGGTGGGGGATACTGAGATTAGGAAAACTTTGATTAAATAAATAAGTTGAGTGCCATATAGATTGCTTGCATAAATAAGAAAAAAAATTTGTTTAAATCATTTCTTGCGTGATCATATTCAAAATGGTGATATCTCACTTGAATTTGTTAATACAAACAATCAACTTGCAAATATCTTTACCAAGCCTCTTAATGAAGAGAGATTGAACTTCATTAAACATAATTTTGGCATGATTGATGGTTCTAGTTTGTCTTGATCATATGTTTAATTGCTAATTTGATGGTTGGATTGTTTTAACTTCATATTTTCATGTGAAATCATGTTGTGCTTGTCATTTGCTTTGTGTATTTGATGAATTTGTGAGATAATTACTTTGATTTTGATCTTATTTTTTAAAAAAAAAATTAATTGTTCAAAGTTTTAATTGTCATGCATTTGTCTATGTTTAAATTACTATTTGTATAAAGATATGATCATAATTTTTTTAAAATTTATTTAATTTCCTCTTTAAATGAATTTATAGCAGTTTGTTTCAAATTATTTCTTAAAATCTTTCAAATTCCTCTTTTAATTCAAAATAATAAAGTATTTAATTTGCAAGGATTTAATTGCAAGATATTTTGGATTTGTTTGCAAATTTTAAATGTTTATGGTGCTGTTAGGTGAGTTTGTCCCACCTGAGACCACCCTTGTCCGAATCGGGACATGAATTAATTTTTGTTTCTAAAGAAAACAGTACCAATCCCGATCAAGATGGCACTCAGGATAGATGTCCCGATCAGGATATACACATATCTCGACCAGGATGTCAATCCTGACAGCTGTAGGAATTCAATATTTGGCATTTATTTGGGCCATCATTCCTAGTCAAAAATGTTTTTCAAAAAGCTTTTTGACTCTCATTCAAATTTTGAATATCTCCTAACCCTATCTAAAGCCTATATATATACTTCACTATTTTCATTCTTTATCATTCACTTTTTCTTACATTTTCTTTTCATTTTTTTCTCTCTATTCCTCTTAGTTTTTTATTTTCTTTTCTTCAAGCTATGGCTCCCAATAAACCTTCAAAAACTCCTATCATTTCTTCTTCTCAAGATCCTTCTTCTAAAAAGGATAAATCCACAAGATGTTACTCTCATTTCTTTTATTCTATTCAAGAGATCAACAAGAGAACTTCTCAATTTCAAAAGAGAAGTTTCATACCATCAAGATTTATGTATGAATCCACCCTCAAACCACTTGGTTGTTATGATAAGGTGAAATAATTGCTTCTAAAAGGTGGGTTATTTGATTATACATTCAATCCTTTACCCTTCTAAAACTCTCTTAATATGGAATTCCTTTCTACTTTCACTCTTCGTTCAGTGAAATATGGTAATGACAGTCCACATTTTTCCATGCACTTCAAATTGGGCGGAAGAGAAAGATTTATGACCTATCAAGAGTTTAACACTCTTTTTGGTTTCAATCAAAAGGGACATATTCAAGTTGATCCACATTAGAGTGCTCATAATTTTTGGAAGAAGATTTGTTCTCCACAAGCTCCATATAACTTTTCCGTCAGACATTTGATGAGTGTGAAAAATCTTGTATTTTGAACACTCCTTTCTATGGAATTTGAATCTAATTGGTTGCATTTTTAGTTAATTTAAAGATGTTTTATTTATTTTTATTAATTTTGTTTAGTTGTTAGGATTTAATTGATTTTTGTTGATTTTTAAGTTTATTTAGTTTATTTGAATTTTGAAATAAGGATGCCTTGGAGATCTTTGGAGTTATTTGGGGAGTTTAACAAGTCAAGATGAAGATATGGAGGTTACAACAAGTCAAACTCTTGAAGAAAAGTGAAGTTTTAAATGCAGCCTATTCTTACGCAACCACATGCCTGGATGCGCATAGCCACGCCTGATTACTGGAAAGCTAACATAGCCACGCACACCCTACTGCGCAGCCACATGCTTGGGTGTGCACAGCTATGCAAACTGTTGTAACAACTTTTCAAATTCAAATTTTAAGCCGCTGATTTAGGGGGATTTCTAGGATTTTAAATTGTAACAAACTTGAGAGATAATGGGGGCTAGGGTCTATAAAAGGGAGCCTCCTTGAGAGCATTGGATCATCTTGGTTGATCTAAGAACAATCTTTTTATTGTGGAGTTAGAGAATTAGTTTTGAAGTTTTAAGGGAACAAGACCTTTCATTGCAGTTTTTTGAAGCAGTAAAAGGGGGTTTCTTTATTAAACTCTTTTGTTATTATTTTCTTTTAATTACTAATGATTAGTATTTCCTTCTTTACTTCATCTTATTCTCTTTTTTTTTTCAACATGTGTAGCTAAGTATAATTTTAGGGTTCTTATTTCAATTCAACTATGTTCATATTTTGATTTAATCTCAGTCTTTAATCTTAATTCTTTGGTTATTGTTAAACTTAACGTCATCTTAGGCTTGATTACCCTTAGATTGAATTTACACCTTAGAGCTTGATTAAGAGATAGGTTCTATTGGATTTAATAATAACTTATTAGATGTTTATTTAGTTGAGAGACATTTAAGTAGCTAATATTGATTAAAAAGTTGTATTTAAAATTTGGTTTGAGAAGCACTTAGTTAGTGAGAGCTATAAAACTTGGTGTCAGTTTTACTCAATTAATTATACGTTTATCTGAGAAGAAAATCTATGATTTTAAAGACGCTTTCAAATTGAATTAAGATTAGTTTAAGACTTAGATGTTTAATCTATTTTAAGAAAAAGTTGAATTAAGAATAAGTACCCTAGCCTTTTATTTGATTGTTAAAATTTAATTAAATTTGTTTTGTTTATTTTTACTTAATTTTCAAACCAAAATTTGGGATTTAAACAAACAAACACTTTTAGTATTTCAATACTCAATTTGCAATCTCTATGAGATGATATCTTATTTTACTACTTGAAATGATTCCGTATGCTTGCGGATTTTGCACGTCAACATTAATGGTATGCTCTATGGTATGCTCATCAATTTATGATTTATTCCATTAATGGAAAAGCCCTTAGCAATGAGACAATTTCCCTTAATTATCTTTTCATTATTCATTGTCTTGCATTAGGGAGATTTTTGCAATGGGGGTTTGTGGCTCATAAGTGATACCTTGACTGGTGGTATTTATGTTGGGGGTGTTATCACAAAATTAGCACAATTCTTTAGAATTCAACTTAACCCTTTACCTTCCACACCTCCCTCTTTTCTTGATGATACCTTCATCAAACATTCCAAACAATTCACCTCTATTAATGAAGTTTGGGTTTGGAAACATGATATTGGTGGAAGTGAACAAAAGGATGCTCTTTTTCAAGAGATTGATGATTTTGAAGGGCAAGAAGAAAAATAAGATCCTCAAGCCCCTCTTCAAATGAAAAGATCAAGGCAAAAGGGTACTTCACAAGGAGCCCAAGCTTTAGAAGATGAAACTCAATGGGTTGGGCAACTCTTTGATAGAATAAGCTTAATGGAAAGAAATTTATATGAACGCTTTGATCAAGTGGATGCTACCATCGCTCATCTTCAACATGATGTCCATTATCTCTACGAGCAACAAGGCTACTCTTGCTCATATGCGCCTTTCACCCATCTTCCTCCACCTCCTCCTCAAGACTAGTTATCTTTTTATGTCTTTTTCTTTATTTTCTCGTCAGTTTATGTTTGGTTACTTTTCAATTTATTTTCGATTTTTGAAACTGTGAAGTTGTTGCTTTAGTTTATTCTATATTCGGTTTATGTTTTGTTACTTTTTGATTTCTGAGCTAAGGACTGTATGTTTGTGTGATGTCTACAACTGATATTCTAAATATCATTGTACTCCTATCCTTTTTATTAACGCAATTTTATTTTTTATTAATCAAAATTTATTTTATTTATTTCTTTTTGATTTTATCAAAGGGGAAGAAAAATTTGAGTTTGCTTATTATCTTTGTTGAATTATTTTTTTTAATTACTTTGTGATTATTATTTATTACTATATATTTCCTTGTTATTTGTCACATGCATTGTAAGCGTGGCTATTTTTATGATAATGATCATGTTATCATGTTTGTGTTGGCTTATATTTTTTTTTATAAAGGGGGAGATAAATTTTTTTTTCTTTGCCATGTTTTTATTGTTTTAGTTCTGGGTCTCTAAAAGTGCTATATGTACTAGTTTTGTGATGCATTATAAAAGACCTTGCCATTTTTTATATTTCTTATTATGTCCGTAGGGAGTGTAATAAAGAAATATATTTTCTTTCGATTTATTTTCAATTAGTATCATTTTAATTTGTTATATTTGAATTCTTTACTCCTTAAATCTTAATTTTTATAATATATGCATGAATTAAGGGGGAGTAAAAGTTAGTTATTTTAATTGAATTCAAATTATCACACACTTCACTTTATATTATTCTCTCAAAATCAAAATAAGTTTGCCAAAATAAAAAAGGGGGAGATTTTTTACCTTAATTTTGATCTTAACAAACTTAATGTTGAGCATTTAATTTGTTTGTTTCAAGTGTGTATAAGACAAGTGATTTTTAGAAATAATTAAAATGAAGCAAACTCAAGAAAATTAAAGTCTGAATTGAAGTACCGAGCTCAGTCTTGAGCATGATGAAGGCCGGGACCAAATAAGCTCATTTAGGACTTAATTCTTCAATTTTAGAAGAAGTAGACAGAATCCATCCCGAGCTTGCTCCCGATCGGGACCGTCCCTGGGATGAGTTGGTCTCGGCTAGGACATGTGATCCGGACCGGGACCAACTTCAATAATTTTTCAAGAATTTGGATAGTACTGATCCCGATCCATATCCCGACCGGGATGGTGCTCCTGACCAGTCAGAATTTTGAATTCAACAACTAGTAATGGCTACTAAATGCTCATCCGGACCAAGACTGATGGAATCCCGACTGGGACCAGAGTTATTACAACTCAAAAGCCCAAATAACATTCAAATGGTGTTTGAATTTATTGGAAATGAAATTATTGTTTCTAATAGCTATAATTGAATTGCTCAAGTATAAATATAACCTCTGAAGATTATTTAGAGGTTAAGAAATTTGTTTATTCATTATATACTTACAAGCATTCAATTAAGCTCTCAAAATTCTCTTTAAATTATTTTTATATTTGATAAACTCTTGTGAGAGTTTTATGAGTGTTAGAATAAAAATTCTTATTCTTCTATTTTCTAGGATTTAGAAAATAGGAAGTAACGATTTATTCTAAATAAATTGGTTTAAGTGTTTAGCCATTAAAACACTTGGGAATTCGGTTTTAGTGTTAGCCTTGGAAACACTTGTGTAAGGTTTGAGTTGAGCCTAAAACTTAAAGTTGTAAAAATTAATCTAAGAAAATAAATTATGGTGATTCAAAATCCTAACTTGGGGATAAGTAAGGCGAAGACGTAGAATTGTTGAGAATCCGAACTCCTTAAATTTTTGTGTTCTTCATACTTCCTTCTCAACATTCCTTTAATTATTGTTTTAATTTTCTAAACTTTCCTCAAATCTTTGATTCGCCCTATTCACCCCCCCCCCCCCCCAGGGCTCTTTCATAACAATTGAGATACAAGTAAGCACCTAATCCAAGAAATAGAGTGGAAATTTCATTTTCCTCATTAGACAAATAAAAAAATTTCATTCCACTCTATCATATGCTTTGCTCATATCGAGCTTAAGAGTAAGAAAACCATTGGAACCCCATTTTTTCACCTTCATATCATGAAATATTTTAAAAGTAGTAATAGCATTATCAGTAATTAATCTATTAAGAACAAAAGCACTTTGTGTCTCTACAATTAAACTAGCTAAAACAAGCTTTAACTTGTTAGCTAGCGTCTTCGACATATCTTATAAACCACATTACACAGATTGATGGATCATAGGTCTTTTATAGTTTCAGGCACTTTGTTTTTCGAAATTAAAGTGACAAAAGTGTGGTTAATCCCTTGAGGCATAATTTCATAATTTAAAAAAATCCAAAACACAGCTAGTCACATCACTTCCAATAATATCCCAAAATTTGTGGAAAAAAAAGCATAAGCATACCATAGGGACCAGGCACTTTAAGCATATGCATTTTCTTAAGAGCTGTGGAAACATCATCAGCTATAAAAGGTCGGGCAAGAAAAACTACATCTTCATCTGAAATGGAACTACTAATAGAAAATAAAACATCTAAAAAATCATTAGAACCATTTGACTGAAACAATTTAGCCCAAGAGTTGAATTTGTTGGGTTATGAGCTTATTATAATTTAGACTTAGTATTAGAATTGGAATAGGATTAGCTTTTAGAATTTGATTTGAACTATAATTTGTGGGTCTTTTATATCTATATATGTGGTTTTTCAGAATAATAAACGATCTAATTCACATTCAACAAATTCAAACTTATTTTCTATCTAATAAACTACCGGCAAAGTCTGCATCTGAATAACTAATCAAGTCAAAGGATGAACTCCTAGGATACCAAAGTCCTAAATGCAAACTTCCACTTAAATACTTGAAAATTCTTTTGATTGCATTCAAGTGGG
>CATIWM010569573.1:0-13816 GCA_949671775.1 Mallotus repandus
AAGATAGTGATAGTAAAATAATGAAAGTAATATAGAATCTTAAGTATTAAAATAGATATTTGTATAATAGTGATAGATATAATAACTCTTTAACTATCTTAAAAAATAATGGGACATAAATATTTGTAATAATTTAAATGAAATAAATTAAAAATTAAAAAATTTTAATTTAATAAAATAAATAGAAATATTTGAACAATTTACACCATAAAATTAATGGAAAATGAATAGTTGGATAGTTGAAGTAGATATATATTAATGACTTAAATAAATAGAAATTCAAAATTTTTTAAATTGATTAAATAAATAGAAATTTAAGAGTTGTTATTCTAATAAAATAAATAGGAATAATGAAATAATGTACACTCCGTTTAATGGAAAAAAATGAACAGTTGGGTAGTTGAAGTAAATGAATTAACAAAGATACGAGAATACCACTTGTCAATATATTATTAAAAAAGGAATAAAATAATGAAAAAATTATGATATTAGTAGAAAAAACAGGAAATGGTGAAAAAATTAGAAGACAGAGATAATGAAGAGATAATGATATTAACAAAAAGAAAAGAAAAGGACAGAGAAAAATTTAAAGTTTTAATTATTCTAGTTGAAGAAGTCATTTGACAATCTTTTAGATTGTATTACACATTTATATTAGTATGGGATAATGTCACTGACCATATTTTTATTAACTTATAGTGTAGATATTAACTTTATTATATTATATAGACATAGATAGGGGCATCATTTAGTTCCTAACAAAATTAAATATGTCATGTAATGTAAGAGAAAGTTATGAGTTCAACATATAAATAGCATAAGAAATTATCAACAAATCATGAAGTACTTACACATTTTTGGTTTTTTATGTTCATGACAAAGTGAGAGGATATGAAGCCTTTGATCAACTTTGTTCCCTCAACAACCTCTACCTCATTGTACAATATTTTTTTAACCTAAAATGGTTAATTTTGAGATGCAAAATTAATATGGTGCTAAAAATATGAATAAAATATAAACAATTATTTCATAACTTCAATATCAGCATAATAAGATTGTTGATGACCACAAGTGCACGGGTTGACAAGTAATAAAATGAGAGTAAAGTATCGTTTCCTTGAGGATTGATACTAAGCACCTATTAGTCTTAATCATAATTTTTTAGACTTGCAATTGTGATTTAAAAGCAAATAATGAACTAAATAACAAATAAACAAAGGAATATAAATCAGGCTATTGCTAATCAAATTTATAAGGGAAATGAATCAATGGAAAGACATGTTGTTGGCAGATTAAACACCACATTTTCATTAAGTTAATTTGATAGAATTAATCAACTTCTTAATGTATATCTTAGGTTTTTCAACAATAATTGAGTACTCTTTCTCAAGTAGCTACTTAACTCAACAAGCATCAATCAATTGAAATTCATAAACAAAGCTTAATTCTCATCATCACTATGAATATAAACTAATGTCAAGCATGCAAGGCATTAGGCAAAACCCATAAGATAATTAGATAGGATTAAGCTTTCTTAAGACATTTAATCAATCTAACATGTGCTTGTGGATCTATTAGATCTACCAACTCTCATTGTATAAATCTAAACTAGAGTTATATCTGGCCATAATACAACATTCAATAAAATCAAAAAACACAATATACATTTAAAAGGCAATAACATTCATCAAATTAACATTAAATCCAATGGGTATTAAAATCCTAATAGCAATAAAAAAAACTTAGCCAAACATGGCTATATAATCCATCATTCAAATATTCAAATATAAAACAAGAGATTGGAAATAGAAAGGGAGTGAGAAATGGTTATCAAGAAGCTTAGGTCTTCAATGGGTCTTCAACGGGTCTCCTTTCTTAGCTTCTTTTTTTTCCTCTTTCTTCTTCTTCCTCTCCTTTCTTATATTGGTGATCTTGTGTGAGTGAGAGAGTATATAGATGTGTAATCCCCAAGTAATTTGTGTCCTTTCACCTTCCTTAGATTTTTCTCTAAATCAGTACACCTCAGCATGCTTTGAGTTGGAAACATGCTACCTGCGATCACGTATAAGCCACGCTAGCGGAAGAAGGGCCTCTCGTGAAAGGGTCACGATTGTGCATGATCCACACTCACAACAGAAGCTTTGGCTAACAGGAATCCACGATTGCGCATGAGACACGATTGCAAAAGGCTCGACATTACTTTGGGGTTGTAAACTGGGCATTCTCGCAGTTGTGCATCCAGCCACAATCATGGTAGAAAGACTGGTCTGCTGCTGCTCTATTTCTTCCTTCTCCTTTGGTTTTCATCTTCACCAATTAACCTCTTTAACTTATTTTCCATATAAAAATTTTAAAAAAATTAAAAGTATTTAATTCTATATGCTTTACTATACTAATTGCTAATTAAAATGTATGAATGGATGTAATATTAAGTCCTAATTCTATGTGTAAATTGACACCAACAAATAGCCCATACTTGAATTTTTACTTGTCCTCAAGCAAACTGAAAAACACATATTATGAATGCAATGAACAAAGTGTGTATCTCAAATTTCATCAAGCACATCACAATCTTCTCTTAATAGTTGGTTTACAAATCTCAAAAACAAAGTTAACAAATCAAGTCAAGAAATATAATTACCAAGTGAAAAGCATGTTATCTACTCATAATCACACAAATATGAATTAAAGTTTTAGGAAAAGTACACATGAATGAAAAAGACTCCAATTTAAGGCAGTTTTTAATTTGGAATACGAAAATCAATTCTATTCTTTTAGTTTTTAAAAAATTTATGCTTTTTCTTCCCTCTCTTAGTAGTTCCCTGTCTTTCCCGAACTACTCAACTTGAACACCTCGAAAGGGTTCTTTTGCAAAAGCATTAGAGTAGATGGAAGTTGAGTTCCTTAGCACATTTTATTCTTTTTATTTTCTTTCTTTTTCTCTTTTTTTTTTTAAAAATAGGAAAGAGTATTTTTACAGTTTCTTTTGGATACAACTAAAACGACCATAAAAAGGAGTTTAATTCATTCACCATACTAATTCCTAAAACAACAACTCAACATCATGATCAAGTGAGCAACAACATACATTAAGTTGATTAAAGGCTTAAAAATTCTCAACTCAAAATGTCAACTAAGTATAAAAGAATTCAAACTAACCATTAAAAGAAGATTTAACACATATGCTTAGCAATATCACAAACATATACAAAATTCATCACAAAGATAAATTTAAGTGTCTGGCATCAAATTTTCAAAAATTTAGGCCAAATTTACATAAATGTAAATGCAATGCATGATATACCAAAAATATACACATGATATAATTAAAATATAAAAATGCAAAATGATTCCCCCTCCTCCACACTTGAATGACACATTGTCCTTAATGTTTGTAGGGTACCTAATATGCACAAATATAATATATATAATATGCACAAACATAGCAAAAAACACAAATAAAAAATTCACAAGAAAAAATTATAAACATGAAAACTTATGAAAAATTAAACTAAATAATCAAAACTAAAACTATGGAAAAGGAGAGCTTACTTTCCTTGATGAGGAGAGTCCTGAGGTGAAGCTGCTTTGGGCCTTTGAGGAGATGGTGAGGGAAGATTTTCATAACTTGAAGCCTTGAAATACTCATGAAATTTGAAATTTTGGTAAGACATTTCACTCTCAATGTCGATAAGACGGTCATTAAGTTCATGGTACTTGTCTTTCATTGATTTCTCAAGGCTTTCAAGTTTGGACTTCATTGTGGCCTTAAAAAGGTCTAGCCATTCCAGGACTTGGGTTATGTCAACATGTGATGGAGTAGGTAGCTGAAGAAGTGGTTCTTGCTCTTCCTCTTTATCATTAGACTCCTCTTCCTTACCCTCGCCAGCTTGAGGAAAATTCTTCGTTTTTTGTGCTGGCTACCTCAAATGGAAACATTTTCTTGTAGAGGGCTCCTTTAATTCCATTGTGGGTGCCAATATCTCAGCTCTTATGAGTAAGAGCCAGCTCAATCTGTTCTGTAAAAAATAAGGCATTTGAGTAATGAGAGGGTTAAAAATTTAAAGTGTAATGCCAAACCTGTTACGATATGGCCCATTAAAATCGATGCCTTAAGAGCTCTAGCCACATGCCATAGTGTCTACAGAATGAAGTATGTACTGGAGATCTTTGTGGAAGTGTGCATAAACCACAACATCAATAACTCTTGCCTTAAAACTTTATTGCTTTCTATCTTCCCAAAAATGGAACGACACATGAACTTATGCAATATAATATAATTAACCCATTAGGAGAACCATGAACATCCCAAACCTCCTCTTGCAAAGTGATTTCCTTCAAAAAATCCCTCAATTTTAATTTATTTGGTGGTTCACAAATTCTTCCTTTGGGAATTCCAAACACTTTAAACACAGTATCAAAATCAATAACGATGGGTTTCCCATTTAGCTGGCATTCAAACTTAATATGAGCTTGATCTGAGAGTTTCAGAGTTGCGTAAAACTCTAGTGTTAAATCTCTATGCACAGGATGAGTCAATTCCATAAATTTCATCCATCTAAGTCTATCCAAAGTGCTAACACCCTATCTTTAAGTTTAACACCTTCTAAAGTTTCCATATCCAAACACTTAGGAATCACAAAATTTTGCATGGAAAGAAAAATATACTTATCCCCTTCTTTTAGGGAATGGATTGAAAAGGGGGATCTATACTTCATTGCAAAATCGATTTCTCCCTCCTTTTTTTAGGATTTCAGTGATTGTAATCTTCATCTTCTTCCTGTTGCACAACATGGTGGAGGATGGAGATGCTCTATTTTTGAAGAAACAGACAATAAAGATGGTTTGGTCAATTTTGGGCAGAAGGTGGATGAAAGTAGGGTTATTTGACATGAAGAGGGTGAAATTAATAAAGAAAAATGAAAGATTAAAGGAGAAAATTGATTTAGGTAAGGTGATTCGAATGTTGGCAGAGATCGCAAAAGAGTGGAAATCATCGGTTTTGAAAATAAAAGAAGAAGAGGGAAGTGGGTGACAACGGTTTTTATTACAGATTAGGGTTCATGTACGATCGTAGGTTGTGCGTGATCACAACAGAAAGACAAAGGGAATTAAAACACGAGAAGACGCGATCACGGTTAACTCGTAATTTTAATAGAAAGATTTAGATGGTTAAAGCAGGAGAAGACACAATCACAGATAACTTATAATTGAGACAGAAAGATTTAAATTTGAAATAAATAGTATTTATGATCGTTGAATTTCTACGAGCGCAGATTAGGCACCAAAGCTTGAGTGACGAGTAGTTAGTGATCACGTTCTTGTGCGCGATTGCGACAATACCTGGGAGCATAAAAATTCAACAACAAGATCGTTACTTATTCAAATAACAAAACTAAAAATAAGGATATGAATAACTAAACACAATCATAATTAAAAATAGATTAATAATAAAATAAAAACATGCTAGTTTTAGTTCGTTAGCTTGACCATGCCCTTATGATTCAATATGTCAAGTAGGTGAGGAGAATGAATGTCCACCATCCTTGATGTTGATCAATTCTTAATGCTCTTCTCTTACATCCTTTGTTGATTCAGGCTTAATTTTATTGCTTAAGGAAGTATGCTTCTTAGGGATGTATACCATTATAATTACTTGTTTAACCTTCTTCTTTAAACTCACTTTTGACTAGGCTTTCTCCACCTTATTTTGAAGTTGAGAAATTAAAGAATTTTGATTTGATTTAGGTTATTGCTTCTTTGAAATCAGTGTTGCTTCCTTGATTTCCTTGTTCACCATCCTTCCTTCTTCAAGATGATCCTTACTCTTCATTTCCTTGATAAGCTTATTCATCACAAATTCCACTTTCTCTTCTCCAACTTTTAAAGTAATCTTTCCCTTATATACATCAATCATAGCCCTTTTGGTGTTGAGAAAAGGTGTCTCTAAAATTAGGGGACAATGTTTATCTTACTCAAAGTCTAGAATTATGAAGTCTACCAAAAATACAAACTTATCAACTCTGATAAGCACATCATCAACCACTCCATATGTCTTTTTAATTGAGTGATTAGCAAGTTCAAGAGTCATATTTATGTATATCATATCTCTAAGATTCAATTCCCTAAAAAGAGAAAGAGGCATAAGATTAATGCTAGCTCCTAAGTCACACAAGCATTTAGGAAATTCTTTAGAATCAAGAGTGCAAGGAATTGTAAAACTCCCTAGATTTTTAAGCTTGACATGAATTTTTCTTGAAATGATGGAGCTACAAGTCTCGGTTAGAGGAATCATCTCATTGTCATTCCATTTCTGCTTGTTGGTAATAATATCTTTAAGGAACTTTGCTTACTTTGGCATTTCATTCAATGCTTCTGAAAGAGGTAGCTTTAAATATAACTTTTTGAAAGTTTCCAAAAATTTGGCAAATTGTTTCTCATAATCATTCATCTTCTTTTACCTCAAAAGAAAAGGTAACCTTAGAGCATACTTGGATGTATCAATGATAGGTGGCTACTCTACTTGAGTTATTCTTGATTCTTCAAGCTTCTTTTCTTGAGTTTTACCTTGCACATCTTCAATGTTAACCTCTTGATTCTTTTTATCATCATTAGCCTTCAATGGTGTCTGTTTAGGACCTTAAAGCTCTCTACCACTTCTCAAGGTGATGGCTTTCACTTGCTCTTTTGGATTGACTTCTGTGTTGCTTGGCAAGTGTCCTCGAGCTCTTATTGCAACAACATTTGCTAATTGCTCAAGATGAACATAAATTTTATGAATTGAAGAAGCATGACTCCTAAGGATTTAAACATACTTGTCATTTTGGCTAGTCATTTTGGAGGTGACAATATCAAGAAACTTATCAAACTTTATCTCCAAAGCTGCAAATCTCTCATCAACCAACTTGGCTTAGAAACCAAGTGCTGGTGCTACTTTAGAGAATTGATTAGAGAATCCTTATGAATTTTGATTGTTGCTCTATAAGAAGTTGGGGTGGTTTCTCCAACCTTGGTTATAAGTGCTTGAGTATGGATTATTGTTCGATTCCCTTGGTTGCAATTTATTCCCAACATAACTGTAATTCTCTAATGCTGCATCATCATATATGTTTCCACTTTCATAACCACACTCAAGTTTTAAATGATCAAGCTTATGACAATGCTCACAAAATATGGCTAAAGAAAAAGGTGAAATAACATTACCTCTTGATTCCAAGTCACCAATTTTCTTGTTTAATGTGGTAAGTTGTGCTTAAAAGGATGTGACATCATTGACTCCAAGTATTTCTCCTTGTTTAGGAGCAAATTGTCGGTCCGATGGCCACAAGCAATTATTGTTGGCCATTTCTTTCAATAGTTCAAAAGCACCATCAACAGTCTTTTGCATAATTGATCCTCCTGCAATTGTATCAATGGTGTCCCTAGTGGACCTTATTATACAATTATAAAAGGTTTGAATTAGGACGTCCTTTAGAATACTATGGCATAGACAAATTTGCTACAGCTTTTTGAATCTTTCTTATGCATCACACAAAGATATAGTCTGAAATTGCTGAAAGGTAGTTATATCTTTGATGATATTTACCATCTTTGCAGGTGGAAAGCACTTAACCAAGAATCCTTTTGTAAAAAGATCCCATGTAGTGATGGATGTTGGTGGTTGAGAGTTAAGCCAAGCTTTGGCTCTATCCTTGAGTGTAAATGGAAAAAGTCTCAAGTGGAATGGAGTCATAGAAAACTCTATTATATTTAAAAGTATCACAAATCTCCAAGAAATTTTCTATATGCGTGTTTGAATCCTCTGAAAGTAAGCCATGAAATTGGACAATAAATTAAATCATTTTTAGAAGAACAAGCTTAATTTCAAAACTATTGGCTTGTACGTTTGGTCTAGTGATACTTTGTCGAGCTCTGTCCAAATCAAGCATAACAAACTCAAGAAGAGTTCATTCGGCATCAGCTTATTGACCTTATTATTCTGCAACCATGTCTCTAAACGCACTCCTTGATCTCCTATGGTTCTCCTTCTCAAACTTAGATAAATCTGGAACAAAGAGTAATGGTTCTCTTCTTGCATGTCAAGTGTAGTGCATAAACAACCACAAGAATACGTAAAACAGAATAATTCAAGGCAAAAACATAGTAGAAAAATAGAAAATGATCTAATCCAAAAAAACATTGGCTAATTATAATGTTAGTTTCCTAATCCCCAGCAACGGCACTAAAAACTTGTTGATGACAGCAAGCGCACAAATCGATAAGTAATAAGTGAGAGTAAAGTATTGCTTCTTCAAGGATTGAGACTAAGCACCTATTATTTTTAACCATAAATGTTTAGAGCTTGCAATTATAATTTAAATAAAGCAAATAATGAACTAAATAACAAATAAACAAAGGAATATAAATCAGGCGATTGCTAATTAAATTAATAAGGGAAATGAATTAATGGAAAGACATGTTGTTGGCAGATTAAGCACCACATTTTCATTAAGTTAATTTGATAGAATTAATCAACTTCTTAATGTATATCTTAGGTTTTTCAACAATCATTGAGTACTCTTTCTCAAGTAGCTACTTAACTCAACAAGCATCAATCAATTGAAATTCATAAACAGAGCTTAATTCTCATCATCACTATGAATATAAACCAACATCAAGCATGCAAAGCATTGGGCAAAACCCATAAGAGAATTAGATAGGATTAAGCTTTCTCAAGACATTTAATCAATGGAACATGTGCTTATGGGTCATTAGATCTACCAACTCTTATTGCATAGATCTAAACTAGAGTTATATCTGGCCATAATACAACATTCAATAAAATTAACAAACACAATATGCATTTAAAAGGCAATAACATTCATCAAATTAACATTAAATTCAATGGGTCTCAATATCCCAACAATAATAAAGAACTTGGCCAAATATGGTTATACAATACATTATTCAAATATTCAAATACAAAACAAGAGATTGGAAATAGAAAGGGAGTGAGAAATGGTTATCAAGAAGCTTGGGTCTTCAATGGGTCTCCTTTCTTAGCTTATTTTTCTCCTCTTTCTCCTTCTACTTGTCCTTGCTTGTATTGGTGATCCTTGTGTGAGTGAGAGAGTGTGTAAAATGTGCAATCCTCAAGTAATTCATGTCATTTGTCCTTTTTAGCCTCTTCTATAACAAGTCCTTTCACCTCCTTTAGATTTTTTCTCTAAATCAATACACCTTACCATGTTCTATGCTGGAAACATACTACCTATGATCGTGCACAAGTTGCGCTTGCGGCAGAAGGGCCTCTAGTGTAAGGGTCACGATCGCGCATTCTCTGCACTCATAATAGAAGCTTTAGCTGGTAGGAATCTGCGATCGCGCATGAGATGCAATCGTAAAAGGCTCAACATAACTTTGAGGCTATAAACTAGGCATTCTTGTGATTGTGTATCCATCCATGATCGCGGTAGAAAGACTGCTTAGCTGCTGCTCTATTTCTTCCTTCTGCTTTGCTTCTCATCTTCACCAATTTACCTCTTTAACTCCTTTTCACTATAAAAATCAAACAAAACATCAAAGTATCTAATTATATATGCTTTACTATGCTAAATGCTAATTAAAAATGTATGAATGAATGCAATATTAAGTCCTAAATCTATGAGTAAATTGACACAAACAAAGATAAATAAGAAAAATAGCTAAATAACATCTGAAAAATAATAGATTTAGGAAGATGACATCCAATATTATTAAATCACTCAACTCTTAAAAATGTATGAGAACTTCTAATCATACCTTTCCTTGAATATTTGTATGGTCTGATGCAAGAATGGACATCCATAAATAAAAACATTACACGGAACATTCAGAAAGCTTAGAAAAAAGCCTAAAGAAGTGCTCAACCATAACAACATAAAATCATTAAAACTAAAGGTTAGCTCCAAAAATTTCTTTTTTATATTTCACATATCTACATGAAACATATCATCAATCAATATTTCACAAACTTAACATCACTTCTTGATACTTTTCTTATTTTATGGTACAGTAAAAATAGTTTGACTCGGTATCTTAAAGATGATTATCTGTGTTTCTCCAATTTTTGGTTTTAGGTGCATGCCAAAAGATTGTTGGTTACAAGCGTGTCAGAGGAGAAATTCCTTAAATAAAAACCTGACTTCTTTCCAGACAATTATGAATCCCCAAGCTCCTTTACCATAATTTTTCTTGGATTTCGCAGATGAAAATAAATTTAAAAATAAAAGGAACTATTTAAGTAATTAAAAGGGAAATTGTATTGATTATAGAGCTTAATACAGAGCAAAAGAACAAGCTAAAGAAAATGACAGTGCTAAACTAAATGGCCAATGATAATTATTGATAGTAGATGATATAAATATGTTTGTAGATCTGTGTGGATCCTTTATCTATGTTGTTCTCCTTTGCTTTTATAGATGATCTTACTTGCAGGCTACTTCTGCAATGTATTCTTCAATAGTTCAAGAGTCTTCCATTTTTGGCAATAAATTCACGTAACTTTCAAACACTTCATCCACAAGCTGATCTTTTTCCCTAAAGCATCCTTGTCCAGAATCTCCTAGAATTTTCTTCCTTAATCATGAAGTTGACCATGCTGGGCTTTTCACTTGTTTTGGGCTTCAAAAAATTAAATCAAATTTGATCAATGGCTTTAACATACTTTAAAAAATTTCAATTATGGCATAAAAATCTGTACACGTGTTTTCAAAAAATGTATATTTTTGTTTACATTTAGTATCTGATACATAAAGAAAGAATAAATAAAACATATTTTTGAATCTTTTCAGGTCAAAAGATCAAATGATGAATTGTTCAGCATCTATAATAAGGGACAACCAGAAATAGTGAACCTGAAAGACAAAACATGCACATTCAACAAATTTCAACTTGATGAACTACCATGCGAGCATGCATTAGCTGTTCCCAAGGACTTAAATCAAGAGCCTTGCAGCTATTTGTCACATTTCCACACCAAAGAGGCAATGCTTACAACATATGAAGCAACAGTCTACCCGTTGCCAAGTTAATCAATATGGTGCATTCTAAATATAATCAAAGATACGGTGGTACTACCTCCAAAGAAAAGAATTCACCATAGAAGACCTAAAAAGACAAGATTCAAAACTCCATGGGAAATGAAAATAGAAAATAAGTGTAGAAGATGTGGATTATATGGACATAACAGAAAGACGTGTAGAAATTCACCAAATATGCACTAAAATTTAGAAGCATTTTAGTATATTTTTTGTTTTTTTTCAGTATATAAAAATGTCTGATACAAATACAGTGATATTAATAAAAAAATAATAATAAAATTGCATTCATATTTTTTTCTTTTAATTTTTGCAATATATATATATATATATATATATTCTTAGTATTGACATGAGAAAAAAAATCATCATACACATTCTTCACAATATAAAAAGCTAAAACTTAAAAAAAAGTATTAGAAACTAAAAATAAACAAAAAAGATACACAATTACATACTCAATGTAACACAACAAAATACTTTAAAATCTCATCACCACCAATAGATTTAAAAAAAAAATCATAACCATGGTCATCCTTCTTTAAACAAAATAAAATATCAAATATGGATTATTGGGACATAAAAGTAACAATGCATAAATAAAACATAAAAATGAAACTAAAATCATTTTAGTATATTTTCTATTTCTTTTCCATATCTGAAACTATTTCTTACAAATATATCGACATTCAACAAGAATAATAAAAACTTACAACTTCTTCTTTTATTTAAATGTTTCCAAAGCCAATGAATACACCTCAATAAAATACAAAAGATGTCCACCTATAGAATAAAGTATCAGAAACCAAATATAAATGCAAATGATATAGAATTATAAACTCAATTTAACAAACCAAAATTCTTTAATAAATCAGAATCTGAGACCTCATTCATCAAAAAAAAAAACGAAGTATACATTATTTATAAAATGAAGAAAATATTGAATAAAAATGACAAACATAAATAAAGCCTCAAATCATTTTAGTATACTTTCAATTTCATTTCCGTATATGAAACTCTTTCTTAATAACCTGTCAACACTAATAAAAAATAAAATAAGAAATTTTAAAAACACAAAAAACATAATACAAATAACAATATCCTATAAAAATTAAATATCATCTTTATAATATCCAACTGTAAAAAAAACTAATAACAAATTCAAATTAAAAAAACATAAGAAATCCTAAAAATACTTATGCAATCATAGTTCTCTTCATTAAAAATCAAGCAGCTTTTTTTTGTCAATTTCTCTCTTGGCTTAAGTGTTCCCCTATGTTCATGTTCACTATTAATAAAATCCCTTTGTTTCAGCTTTTTACAGCCATACAAACGGACAGCATATTGATTTCTTATATCTTCAATATTCAGATTCAAGGGAATCTACAAACCATGCTATAAAAACTCCACAAAAGAAACAACAAAAGCACCACAGTCACTGTAAAAAATTACCAAAATCAGAATAAGACAAAAATTAAAAAAATTAAAAACTAAATCAGAAAAAAACTTACTTATTCTCTTGCGAGGGAAGATCATCTACCAACAAAATATTAAAAGGAATAGTGACCTTCTTCTTAGAATCAACAATAGCATTAAAATCTTTATCTTTGTATTTTGCCCAAAAATCAACAACATTAAGAACAAGAGGCAACAAAACTCTATAAGCTTTTAAACATTCCATCATAAAACTGTTGCACCTTGTAGACCTTAAGAAATTGTAAACATATATCAGTCTATGCTTGAAGTTCAAATGACCTAATATCCAATGTTTTTCCTTAGCAATGTGAATTAGAAAGAAAACTTCATCAAGTTCATACCTTGGGGTGTTACTTATCATATAAAACCTAAGAATGTACTCGGCCAAATAATAATCAACATTAACAAAAGAAATATCGTTGTTCTTTCCCAAAAATCTAATATATAAACTCTGAATACACTGATCAAATTGATTTTTAGTATTTCTAAACTTGACACAACTTTATGAAAAAACTTTAATTTTCTTCACATCCATATTCTGCAACAAGAAATAGAATAATATAAAACACTAATTACATTTATAGTATACATTAAGTATATTTCTATTATCAGAAAAAATAAACAATAAAACTTATAGAAGAAGATGGTGAATGTCTGCAATAATTAAGAATATGAAACCATGTCTTTGAGGTAATTGTATCCATTCCAAATTTAAAACCATGACAGATAAGGTCATCGTCATCATAAAACATATTTTTCCTAAAAATAGAAAACAAAACAACAAATTAAAAAAATAATGAACAAACAAGAAATAAAGATATAAATAAAAAAATACATACTTATTCTTCTTCTTCAAACCACTGGCAATCTAGAAATCAAATTCAAACTAAATATGATAATTCACAGCTTCATCAATTTTTTGTGTGAAAGGATGCAAATCTTTAACAATAGTGGCAATTTTCTTTGCCATAGGAACATCAAAAGACCCAAATTCATTCACAAAAGGGGATTTTATAAAATAAACAGGTTTATGCTCCCTTTTACTTGGATTAGGACTCTCAAAATCATCATCGTCATCCTAGGAATAAAAACTTATATCAGAAACCAAAAGCAATGAAAAAGAAAAAAAAAACTAACACAAACTGTCAATAATATATACCACATTAACATCCTTCACACTTTGTCCATCACCAATACCAAAATGGGCAGAAACACAAACAGAATCTCCCTTTTCAATACCTTATTCAATAAAAAAATTAAAAAAAAAAAAGGAAACATATATA
>CATIWM010569576.1:0-11704 GCA_949671775.1 Mallotus repandus
GGTGAAAAAATAAATAAAAAAAGCGGAGAATAAAGGAAAAATAAAATAAAATAAAATAAAAGAATAAAGAAGAGGAGGGAAAAAAAAAAGAAAAAATGAGGGAAAAGGAGAAAACAAAAGGGGACAAAAGAGAAAATAAAAATTAAAAAAAGGGTAAGGAAATAAAGAGGCTAAGGTAAAAGTGTTATATACGAAAGATATGTACATTTTAGTAAATAAGTTTAAAAATTGGGCATTTTTAGTAAGTTTCTCTCTCTATATATATATAATACAAAAGAATATTTTTGTTAATTTGATATTTTAATGACATGATTGGTATAAAATATCATGGATATTTTTGAATATAACAATATTTCTTATGAAATATTGTTAAAATGATATAATCCATGATTTTTATATAATATATCCGTTGGTATATGGATATCTAGGTCCATGTCTACAATAGTAGGTTGAACCAGTTATAATCTTTTTAAAATTGTTTTGTCGGTGCTAGTACTAACAAAATAATTTAAAATAACACTAGAATTTAAATTTGCAAAGATTGCATTGATTCGTGAAGTTCATGTGTGAGCAAAATGGAAAAAATAGGTTTTTTCAAAAAAAAAAAAAGGAAAAATAGGTGTTAATTGAGTTAGGAGGTACGTATTCAAATCCATTGCTTTGAATGATCAATTAAAAAAAATTCATGGCCTAATTCTTTGTTAAAACAAGTGAGGAAGGAAAAAAAGAAAAAAAGAGTCGCACCTAATTCAACTTCACTCAAAAAATGTTATTTCTGAATAGGAGAAAAAAGGCTACCTCTCTATGAGGAAATTGCAGCCATGGTCGATCAATATGCATAAAAATAGGCCTGCTTAGAGAATTGTCAGTGATAACAAATGCAATATGGAGGAGAAAACGAAGCCCGACGAGACTGATACAGTCCCTGTGATTTTCGAAGAGCATCTTCAATGTAGGTTACTCTCTTTTTGCAATTATTACTTCAAGTTTACAGTTTAGGGATCAACTAGTTACATTCTTAATTTATTTTTTTAATTTTCTTGATTTATTATGTGGATTGATTGATTAAGGCTGTGAAAGTTTTGCATTTTAGTTGTAATCAATCAAGTTAGTTTCTTTTGTTAATTGTACATGTAAATTTGCACTAGAAATCACAGTTTTTTTTCCTCAAGTATTACCTTGCTATTTGTGATATTTGAGGTAACATCTTTGGTCTGTGTCTAGAATGTGAATCAATAGGCCCATTAGAAGCTTGAGATGAAGTCAGACTGCGTTATATTGCATAAAGTTCATGATGGGCATCTGAAAGGAAACAATGATCATATTCAATATTGTAGTTACACAATCCATAAATCTTTTCACTTCAAACAAAAGAAAACAATTAAACAATGAAAAGCAGACCAATTATTGCTTATAAATAAATAGAAACAACCAAAAACTAGAGTTTCCTTGTCTGAAGTTCTTGATGACCTAATTGATGACTTACTTCTGTTGTATTTGATTAATGTTTTTATTGAATGATTTGCCATAGTTTCTAGTTACATTCAAGTATGGATGAATGCTTGTGAATGATTTTGCTGCAGTTTTTGTTTGAGAGCACATTTGACGACGTTGATTGGTTCTCGCAAGCATACGAGTTCGTTAAGTAATATAAAATAAGTATAAGTCAATCCCACGAAAATTGAATGTTTATCCAACTAATAATTATGTTTTTAACTTATTTAAGAATCAAATATTAAGTGAATTATAATTGCTAATTTTTAATAACCAAAATGCAATTAAATAATAAAATCAATTAATTTAAATTTTAACAAGCAAATAAATTTTAACAAGCAAATGATAGAATGATGTTAGGGATTGTATCACTATATTTTAATTAAGCCGATTACAAATTAGTCTTCTTTCAATTGCAATTCTTGGGATTTCAAAGGTAGTAATTAATCTTTCTCAAGTAAACATTACTTAATTTATTTCTATCAATTGAAAAGGCTTTAACTAATTCTCATTAAATTAAAACATAATCAAATTTAGTAAATAAATCATGAGGCACAACCAATTGAAATTAAAATAATTTAAGCTATCTCTAGACTTAAATCATTTAATCAAGCATTCATAGTTCTATTAAGATTAATATTTCTCACTAATTAGTTAAAATTAGTTAAACATAATATTCCTCATGATCTTAAATGTAAAAGAGAAAAACATTCAAAAAATAAGAAAAATTAAGAAGAATAAACTTTCCTTCCCATGTTCTTCTCTATTCTCTACTTCTTCTCAATCTTCTTTAGTTTTCACATGCATGAACCATGCACACACACAATACTCTTTTATTTCACACACACCACTATTTTACACACACAAACTCTTTGATTGTTGTTCTTGCTTGCTTCCTCTCTTCAATGTCTATGCCAATGGCTATGTATAGCCATTTTGCAAGAATTTAAAAAATTAATTCTTTCTCTACCAAGAGCACTTGCACCAAAAGCTCCTACTACATCAAGAGCACTAACTCAAAACACCTAATCAAATTAAACTTTATTGCACCATCCACCATTATTATCATAAGTGCTTTTCCAGTTTCACCACCATTCTCTTTAATGCACCATCCACTTGTAGGTTGCTCCACCACCATTCTTATTAATTCAACATTTTACATAAAAATCATTATTTTAAAAGGAAAGCCAAGCACATTACTAAAAACAAATAATAACATAAAAATAATTTAATTCTAATAAAAATAAACACCATAAACATAAAGAACATGCATTAAACCAACCTAAAAAACTACTACACCTAACATATAATCATTGTGGGTGAGTGTTGTGTGATTAAGTCAGTTGTGAGTAATCTCCTTGTGAGGAAAATATATAGAGAGTGATTATCTCCTATATTAAGAGAGAATTTTATTGTATTCTCCTTGTGATATAGAGAGTAATATTTTGTAACTCCTATTATTTTTCATAGTGAAATTCTTCTAAACTTCCCCACTGTTTTTCCCTGATTTGTTTGGGGTTTTCCACATAAATTTTGGTGTTCTCTTTCTTATTGCCATTGTTGAGTTTAGTTGAATTATTATGCTCTTAAATTACTTTTCCTGGTGAAATTCTACCTCAAAGTGTGGTATTTAAGTAGACCATTGTGACCCACTATACTTTCTTAGGAATTTACATCTTGGTGATTTTTAGTACAATCGTTTAGACTCTAATCACTTGTCCAATAGTTATGTTCCACATTTTTCTTTAATTTTATTATTTTAATTATTTTAGTTGCAATTTACACTATAATATTCACAGTATGATCTTCAATTTTTATAAGAAATGGTATCAAAGCATCTGGTTTGTGAAACATAATAGAAGAAATGGCAGCAAAGTACGAGATTGAAAAATTTAATGGGCAAAATTTCTCACTATGGAAATTGAAGTTGAAAGCAATATTGAGAAAATATAATTGCCTAACGGCTATCAATGAAAGTCCGGGAGAACTCACTGATGATAAAAAAAAATGGAATTAGATGGACATGAATGTTATTGTAGATCTTCATCTGGCATTAGCATATGAGTTACTGTCAAGTGTTGAAGAAAAGAAAAGTATAAAGGGGATTTGGGATCAACTCATTAGATTCTATGAGGCCAAGTTAATCCACAACAAAATTTTTCTTAAGATGAAGCTTTACACTCTTCGAATGGTAGAATCTACTTCAGTGATAGAGTACATAAATACTTTGAATACTTTATTTTCTCAACTCACATCATTGAGATATAAAGTAGAGGCAAATGAACGTGTTGAACTTCTACTTCAGAGTCTGCCTGATTCATATGATTAACTAATCATCAACTTGACAAATAATCTTCTCACAAATTATCTAGTCTTCAATGAGATTGCAGCTGCTGTCCTAGAGGAAGAAAGCAGGTGTAAAAATAAGGAAAATAAGATGGTGAATTCGCCATAAGTGGAGGCTTTAGTATTCACGAGAGGGAGACCAACAGAACTTGGCTCTAGTGGGAGGTAGAGACAAGGCAGATCAAAATCAAAAAGCAAAAAGAATTTGAAGTGTTACAACTGTGGCAAAAAGGGTCACTTGAAGAAAGATTATTGGAATCTAAAAGATTCCAAACCTCAAGGAAATATTACAAGTACATCAGATGATGGCTTCACTTTATGCAATAAAGTGGTGACGACTGGCACATACAGAAAGAAATTTTTTAATGTGTGGCTTCTTAATACAGCAGCTACATGGCACACGACCGGTCGAAGAGACTAGTTCTCTCATTATGAACCTATCTCAAAAGGACCTGTGTACACAGTTGATGATCATCCTTTGTAGATCGTCAGTATTGGAACCATCAAATTGAAGATTTATGATGGCACAATTCACATTATTCAAAATGTGTGGCATGTGGAAAGCTCAAATAAAAATCTATAGTCGATAAGAGTAATACATAATCTCAGGTGTAGGATTGAAATAAAAAATGGGATTATGAAAATAATTTGAGGCGTGCTCTTACTAATAAAGGCATAAAAGATAACTTCAAATTTCTATATGCTGCTGGGAGAGACTTTACAGAAGGCAAAAGCTAGTGTTGCTTTAGATGGTTCAAGTGAAAAATCAGCAATGGCATGGCATTAGAAACTTGGCCATATGTCAAAACCAGGAATTAAAATTCTAGCAGAGTATAAACTACTTCCTGGTCTTGCAAAGATATCCTTACCCTTTTGTGACCATTGTGTTACAATCAAGCAACATAGTATGAAGTTCAACACATCTAATTCTAGAAGAAAAATTATTCTAGAATTGGTTCACCCTGATGTGTGGCAAGCAGCAGTACCTCCCTAGGAGGAGTAAAGTACTTTGTGTCTTTTATTGATGATTACTCTTGGAGATATTGGGTGTATCCTATCAAGAGGAAAGTTGATGTGTTTGAAGTCTTCAATGTATTCAAAGCGCAGGTGAAACTTGATTCTGGAAATAAGATCAAGTGTTTGAGGATAGGTAATGGAGGAGAATGTACTAGTGAAGAATTTGACAAATTTTGCAAGCAGGAAGGCATCAAAAGGTAGTTTACCACGACATACACTCCTCAACAGAATGGAGTGGTAGAACGGATGAACATAACCCTTTTGGAAAGAGCAAGGGAAATGTTGGGAGCTACAGGTCTGGAAAAGTCATTTTGGGTAGAAGCAGTCAACATTGCCTAATATATAAGAAATTGGTCACCATCAACTGCAATTTGAGTTGAAGACACCTAAGGAGATATGGACTGGTAAGCCTGTTGATTATTCAAGCCACTATATATTTCGAAGCCCAGCATAGGTGATGTATAATGCTCAAGAAACTACAAAGCTAGATCCAAAATCCAGAAAATGCATATTCTTGGGATAGGCAGAAGGAGTTAAGGGGTATTGTTTATGGGATCCCACTGCCCATAAGGCCAGCGTCAGTAGAGATGTGATGTTTGTAAAAGATAAGCTGTAGCACATCAAAATACAATTCAGTGACTACAATGATACAGGTTGAAAAAAAGGATTGTTCTAAAGCAGCATCAGAAAATGAAGAACAAGAGCTAGTTGATTGTGAAGAAACTAGAGTTCGACAGTCAACTCATGGCAAAAAAGCACTAGCTTGGCATTCTGATTATATTATAGAGAGTAATGTTGCATACTACTTTCTAATAGAGGATGGAGAGCTATTAACTTTTCAAGAAGCAATGGAGAATCCTAAGGCATCTGAGTGGATGACAACAATGCATGAAGAAATTGAAGCTCTTTATAAGAATCAGACTTGGAAACTTGTGTTGTTACCACAAGGAAGAAAGCCAATTGGAAACAGTGATGATCAAGTGGAACGGTATCGTGCAAGAATAGTGGTGCTAGGATATGCTCAGAAAGAAGTTATTAACTTTAATGAAATCATTTTCCCTATGGTTCAACTTACAATAGTTCGAGTAGTTTTGGAAATGTATACTATATTTGATTTACATCAAGAGCAATTAGATGTTGAAACAGTTTTTCTTCATTGAAATCTTGAAGAAGAGATTTATATGCTCCAACCATAAGGTTTTGAAGAATAAGGAAAAGAGAACTTGGTTTGTCGGTTGAACAACAAGAGCCTTAATCATGTTGAACAACTTGGTATAAGAGATTTGATTCCTTCATCATGAGCCTTGAATATAACAAACCTAATGGAGATCCTTGTTCATATTTCAAGAGGGCTAGTGCGTCATTTTGCTGTTGCATGTAGATGACATGTTGGTAGCCGGCCCTAACAAAGATCATATTAAGGAATTGAAGGCACAGTTGGCTAGGGAATTTGAGATAAAGGACTTAGGACCAACAAACAAGATTCTAGGGATGCAAATTCATCGAGACAAAAATAATAGGAAGATTTTGCTACTCTAGAAAAATTACTTAAAGAAAGTCTTATGGCGATTCAACATGCAAGATTGTAAGCCAATTTCAACCCCACTTCCAACTAATTTTAAGTTGTCCTCTAGTATGAGTCCTAGAGAGGATGGAAATATCTCGAGTACCATATGCATCAGTACTGGGAAGTTTGATGTTCGCTGTGATATGTATAAGACCAAACATTGCACATACAGTGGGAGTGTTTAGTTCGTATATGGCGAACCCTAGTAGAGAGCATTGGAATCCTATAAAGAGAATATTAAGATATATAAAAGAAAACTCAAATGTTGCATTATGTTATGGAGTATCAGACTTTACTGTCAGAGGATATGTCGACTCATATTTTGCAGGTAATTTGGATAAAAGCAAATCCATGATGGGCTATATGTTTATACTTGTTGGCAGTGCTGTAAGCTGGGTATCAAAATTGTAATTAGTTGTGGCTATATCAACAACGAAAGCATAATATGTGGCAGCTACATAAGCTAGTAAAGAAGCAGTTTAGTTGAAGATGGCAATAAAAGAACTCGGGAATAAACAAGAGAAAGTTTCTTTGTTTAATGGCAGTCATAGTGCCTTGCATCTCGCAAGAAATCCAGCCTTTCATTCAAATTCAAAATACATTCGAGTTCAATATCATTTCATTCGAGAGAAAGTGGAAGAAGGAACTATCAATTTGTAGAAAATTCATACCAAAGACAACCTGGCAAATTTTTTGACAAAAGCACTCAATAATGATAAGTTTATTTGGTGTCGATCCTTGTGCAGCCTGACGGAAACATAAGCAACATGAAAAGGCAAGAGAGAAAGAATGGTATGAAGATGTTATTGATCCTCAATAAAATATTCAAGTAGGAGATTGTTATAGCCAAATGTGCCCTAAGCTCATCCTTAAGCCAAACGTCCTTTAAGCTTACGTAAGGACAATGCCTCTTAAGCTAAATGTCCCTTAGGCTAATGTAGGGGCCAAGTACATATGCCTATAAAAGGAATTGGTGGTGAGGCATATCTATGCAACAAAATTAAAACATACAAGCTCAAGTAGCAATTGAGAGCAACGTGAGAAAGTTGAGTGGTTGTGGGTGAGTGCTGTGTGAGCAAGTTAGTTGTGAGTAATCTCCTTGTGAAGAAAATTATATAGAGTGGATTATATCCTATATTAAGAGAGAATTTTATTGTATTCTCCTTGAGATATAGAGAGTAATATTTTGTAACTCTTATTATTTTTCATGGTGAAATTCTTCTAGTCTTGCTCGTGGTTTTTCGCCCATTTCTTTGGGATTTTCCATGTAAATTTTGGTGTTCTCTTTCTTATTGCTATTGTTGGGTTTAGTTGTCGTGAATTATTGTGCTATAAAATTACTTGTCCTGGTAAAATTTTGTCTAAGAGTATGGTATTTAAATGGACCATTATGACCCACCACACTTTCCTAGAAATTTACTTTGTAGTGATTTTTAATACAATCGTTTAGACTCTAATCACCTGTGCAATAGTTCTGTTCCATATTTTTCTTTAATTTCATTATTTCAATTATTTTAGCTGCGATTTGCTCTATAATATTCACAGTCCGATCCTCAATTTTTATAACAACTAAAAGATGATCAACGGTGCAATGAACTATTTTCTAAGAAAAAGCTTATGGAATTGCAAAACATAATTGAAAGCATAGAGAAAGTGTTTGTAAATTTGAAACAAACAAGAATATGAATAGAAAGCTTGCTAAAGAACAAAAAGCTAATAATATTGAAGATTTATCTGTGTTGTTGAGTTATATCTATTATTGTTGATTATGAGGTGCCCATGTCTTTTCTCTGCTGGTCTTTCATGCTTTTATACACAAATTCTTCATCAGTTTTCTTCATTTAATGTCATCTAATAATTAATCCTCAGTTTCTTATCATTAATCTTGTACAAACAATGCCCCATGTATAATTAGTTTTGGTTAAGCCCATTAAGTAATTATATGGATATATAAGCTTTCTTCCACCTTAGTAATTCTTTCCTTTGAATTTCAAAATTTCATAACCAAAATCAATGATACTTACATTCTCTTCCAAATTACTCATAGAGTTCATCTTCAAATTCTAGCTCCTCCATAAATGTATGTTTTTACTTATAGCTTTATTTTTTAAAAAAATCATGAAACCCATATCAAAATTTTCAATTTTTTTCAAGATATCAACTACTCATGTCATCTTCTCCTTTAAAGGTAGCTATTGACTTTTTAAATGGTACGTAAATGCAAAAATGGTATCCAAACTTTTTCATTTTAGCTAATTCAGTGTTCGAATATTTTTTTTTTTACAATTAGGTATCTGAACATGCAAAATATTTTTTAAATAGTGTCTCTAACAGGTTTTACATGTTAAAGTGTTCACGTGTCTTATTTTAAATAATAAATTGACTTAAATACCCTTCTTTTATATTAAACTTTAACTGGGTAGATTGACTGAAATAACACCTTGCTTACCCGTCTCGACTGATAGCTTCAAAGAATCCTCCGTTTTATTTGTTATTCTAATTATTTTTAAAAAAATTATTAGAAATGAAAAAAAGTATTTTTTTTATTTATCATATCATACTAAAAAATTTTATTCATATTTTTATTTTATTAACTATAGTGGTTGAATTTAATTTTTTATTCATCATTTTAGTTAAAAAAAATTATTCATTAAAAAGTTATTTTATTTTTTTATTGTTTAATTATAAAAAATAAACTTTTACTTATATCTTTCAAGTAAATTTAGAAATAAATTTAATATTTTTATTGTATTTTTATTTTTCAATAATAATTGTTTAATTATTTTAATAATATTTATTATTTTTCATTTTTAATTATATATATATATATATATATATATAAGACATATAACTGCTATATATGTGTATTGAAAAAATAAATTTTTTAATTAAAAAATAAAATTGAATCTTGTACCAAAAAAAAGAGCATTTAAGTAAAATTACTGCTTAAAATAAGATATATAAACATCTTAACCTATAAAACTTGTTAGAGACACCATTTTACAAATTTTTTACAAGTACAAACTACTAATTATAAGAAAATGTTTGAATACTAAAATAGAAAAAATAAAAAAATTCAGAAACCATTTATATATTTATTCCTTTTTTAAATAACCAAACTATTTTACTTCCTCTCTAAAGTAATACATAAAATCTTCTTTCAAATCCCAATTTCTCAATAGATTCACTCATCCATTACTAATTTAATTCAAAAATTAAAAGACCTAAATTAATTATTTAGTCTTTTACTATATCAAGAACCCAAGAAAAAAAAAAAAGCTTTCATTTTAATTTTTCTCATTCACCAAATCACCCAAACTCTTTCTCCTCAAATTGTCGCTGACCATCACTACTTGCTACTCTTTCACTCATTTTTGTTGATGCTACCACTGCAAAGCCCAAGTCACCATCACCACTGGCGCGACGCAGGCTACCGATGCTATTATCCTCGCTCCTTCATATGTTGTCATGGTTCTAAGTGACGCTGCAGTTACCGCTAAAGCCGCTAAAGCTGACGACATTCCCTATCGCTACTGTTGTTGTTAAAGGTTGACACTCTGCTTCCTCCACTACTGCTCCTCAAGCTCGTGACATCTCCATTCCTCAAGTGACAAATACTTCAATCTGTTGTTACTTTCGCAAAAGATGTAAATTTTTCAGATTTTTATGTTTTATGTTAAATCCCACTTCCATTGTGGATGGGGAGAAATTTTTAGCTAAATTCAGTTTGCCACGTAAAATTATGAACTCTCCATTCTATTTATAACATGTGGCATTATTAATTAGTATTTATTGATTTTATTTTTTAGTAGTAACCATGGTTAATTATAGAGAAATTCTTAGGTGATAACCATGATTAATTATGACACACAATTAATACATGCACTAATAAATTTTATAATTTTGAAAGGATAAATCCATTATGAAGCCTCTGAGCATTGACACTTTATTCGATTGAGCCCCTCAATTTTTATTGTGTTTCATTAAGCCCTCAATTTTTTATTTTTGCATAGATTAAGGACAAATTAAACTGAAATAATGAAATTATGAAATAAGTTCTATTTATTCTACTAAAATTTTGATGTCAGTGGTAAGTTTTAATAGTCAATGTCACTAGAATTACCAATTGAAGCATATAACCTCCATGAACATTTTTCCTTATACATTTCCCTCACATTTTTTTCTTTCATTCTTCACAAAATGTATCTCTAAACCTTTCATAACAACATATTTAGTAATAACGAACCTGAATTGTTGCACAATTTCATTCCTTCAATCTTACTTATCCTTAATCTATACAAAAATAAAAAGATTGAGGACCTAATAAAACACAATAAAAGTTAAGGGGCTGAATAGAATAAAGTGTCAAAGTTCAAGAGACTCATAATGGATTTATCCATTTTAAAATTATTGAAAATATTCTACCATGGATAAATTATATTTTTCTAATAACCATACTAAACAATTATTGTTAAAAAATAAATAGCAAAAAATATAATAATTTATATTCTTGAAATTTATTCATCATTTTTGAGTCTGTGTTTGAATTTTTAATTTTTTTCACATGCAGTAAGTACTTAAAAAACAATCAGTAAAAAATATATTAATTTATTTTTTGAAACTTATTCATCATTTTCAATTTATTAGTGCATGTGTTAATTAAGTGTCATAATTAATCATGGTTAATACTAAAAAAATAAAATAACGTGAAAGGAAGATTAAAAAAAGAAACGAAAAAAATAGTTGCAGAACGAGAGAACAACTGAAAAGGAAGAAGATGGGTACAAATATATATGGAAGAATAACATCGAGAAAGAAAATATTGGTTAGGTTAAAGTTATCTTCTCCATTTTTAATGGTTAATAAAGGAATGGCAGTATTGTAATTTTGAAAAGTTTTTTTTTCATAATTTTAATTATAATTGCAGGTAAATAAGTCTCCATAATTAACCATGATTAGTACTAAAAAAATAAAATCAATAAATGCTAATTAATGATGTCACATGTTGTAAATAGACTTGAAAATTCATAATTTTATGTGGCAAACTAGATTCACCAAAGAATTTCTCATGGATAGAATTTGTGGTTTGTGAAATATGGTTGTGATTTAACCTTGTGTTGTGTTAGTTTGTGCTTTGAGTTTGAAAATTTTCATATCATATTTTTTAGAGTTGAATCTTCGGTTAATTTGGTCTTTGTTGTGGATTAATATTTAAGGTATTTTTGGGTTTGTCTTGAAATTGATTTAAATTCCTTGAGGAATAATTACTTGTAAAACATG
>CATIWM010569577.1:0-15053 GCA_949671775.1 Mallotus repandus
GACGACATCGACATTCCAGCTTCCCGGTGAGGCGGTGGCTGCAAAGTTGAAAGCATCCCGAGAGGAACGTATGAAGAAAGAGACGGTGGACGAGGAAAAGAAGCCCGTTTTCAAAGCTCGTCCAGTGCCAGTTGCAAACAAAAAGGCACCCGTCGTGCGCCAAACAAACTCCAGCAAATTCAGACTGAGTATGGCAAACGGCAAAGATGCCAAAGAGATTGCCGCTAGCCTTGGACACAAACGTGCGAATAGCGTCGCTATTGTGCCTGCTGCAAGCAAAATGCCGTCTACCATTGCATCCGTGATCAAAAGAGAAGTTCCTGTAGTGAAGATAACGAAGCGCCCTTCGACGTCGTTGGCCAACATCACCAAGACACGCGAGTCTGCAGTGTCTTCGCGCCCCCTTACAAAAGGTACGGCCAAAGGCAAAGAAGTGTTCAACCGCGCAGCAGTTGCCAAAGCCAAGGAACAAGCCGAGAAGATGGCGAAGGAGGATGCGGCGAGGAAGGCGAGAGCTGCGGCGGCCGAGCGTGGTCGTCAGGCCAGCCGAGAATGGGCTGAGAAAAAGGCAAAAGCCGCGGCGGCGGCCAAGAAGGCCTCGCCAGAGGAGGTTTCAGTCTCAGACGAAACGCAAGCGAATGTGATGTTGGCCGCTTGAAGAGAAGGCTTCTCTGCCAATATTAGATACCAATCGTTCTCCACGACTTGTGCAAGACATTTTACAAACCAGTACTTATGGTTGATGCAGGATGAAGTGATGTATACAGGACTTAATGAACCTACAGTAAAGAATGCAATTGAACCCACCGTGGTGTGAACGTGTGAAAAGTGTCATTGAAGATTCGTCATTCGTCTACTCGTCCTGTACAACCACCATACACTATTACCATCAAGTGTCCAACCAGTCCAAGAAGTCCGGCGTGAAATAAGTGATGATTATACTGGCTCCCGCACGCAGAATGCCTTCTGTAACTTCGAATGCCATCGTCTTCAAATCAAAGACGCCCGCTTTGGCGCCAGCATGAACCATAGCATACTCGCCGCTGACGTGGTATGCAGCTACGGGCATGTCCTTGCCAATTTCTTTCGCGTCGGAGATAATGTCCAAGTATTGCGCTGCTGGCTTGACCATGATGATATCGGCACCCTCGTTAATGTCCCGATGAATGGCACGCCGTGCGAGACCGCGTCCACCCGGTGGGAGTTGGTAGCATCTGCGATCACCGAATGAGGGACAGGAACCGGCTGCGTCGCGGAATGGGCCGTATAGACAGCCGGAGAATTTGGCGCTGTAGGACATGAGGAGGATGCGGTGCGCGATGCCGGCTTCGATGAGCTTAAGCTTGATGGCGCGAATGCGGCCGTCGTTCATGTCTGAGGGTGCTACGCTGTGGGCGCCTGCTTCGGCGTATGCCATTGCCACGTCTGAGATGCGATCCACGGACAGTGTGTTGTTGAGTGAGCCATCCTCGTGTAAGATTCCGCAATGTCCATGTGATGTGTATTCGCACAGGCAGACGTCGCAAACGATGAAAAGGCGGGGGAAGGTCTTGCGTAAGATACGGATGGCGGCAATCACAGGGCCTTGAGGATCGTCTGCAGCGGTTCCCAGACTATCTTTGGCAGAGGCTGCGAGAGGTACACCGAATAAAATCACAGATTTCAGCCCCTTGGCGATAAGGGGTTGCAGGAACGGTACCAATTTGTTCAAGCCCATGCGTTTTTGACCTGGGAGCGAAGGTATGGATTCCATTTCATCGGGTCGATCGGTGATGAAGAGTGGGTATATGAGCATGCTTTTGGTCAATTGGCGTTCGGCCTGCCATGATCGAGCGAGTGGATGCGAGTAGCCACCGTGGAGCTGGGAGGAGATATCGCCGGAGATGCTGACGCTGGTGGCGGCTGTGGAGGCGTAGGAGCGGGCGCGTGAGATTTGGGAGCGGGTGTCGTTGGTTGCGTTGGTTCTTGTCGAGCCTGGAGCGCGGTCACGGTAAGTGAGATCGTTGACTAATGTTGAGAAGGACATGAGGGGCGAATGTGTGGAGGCGGAGGTTTCGTCGAGTAGCTGGGTGAGATGTTCGCCTCGTCCGTATGGAGGGTGCGATGCGGGTACTGAAAGATCACTTTCGGCTCAACGATGTGCTTTGACTTGTCGCAAGAGTGTAGGAGAATTATACAAGATGAAGTGAAGCCCGTCTCTCGGAGTCGGACCCCAAACGGATGTAAGACGCCAATCGCAAGTCAGCAAAAAATAATCCCGGCAATTGTCCCGCGTCATTATGCATCAAGCACGAATGTTTACATGGAAACCTCATCTCTAACCTTCTATCAACTCTCTTCCTCTTGTGCTCTGAAACTTGAGTTCCTGACTTGTTCCCCATATCCGGACTCGGATCCTCACGCCAGATCGAGAACGCGCCCGTATGGTATTTATCCCGCGCGAAAGCAAAAATTTGCACATCAATCCGTGGACACGCGACCGTTCGGACCCCTTCTTCGACCCCATACGATGAGAACTGTTCCATGGTCCTGGACCGCCAACTAAGCACTGAAGAGGAAGTCTCGTTCCAATTCCGTGCTCAACTTCCTCCGCACCAAAAATTGAATGGGCACGGAACCACCTCCGGCTTACAAGCAGTAAGATTGCTGGGACTGTAATATAAGGACGTGTTTCTGGGGAAAAAGTCATGATGTCCTGCAGCAATTTCCTTTCGAGTCGACGCTGCAGTCTGCGGCGCAGCAGCGGCCCACGACCAATGTCTGATAAATCACGACGCATGCGGATATGTAAAGATTGTTGACCTTGTCTTGAACGGCGACAGTTTGGTCACAAGTATCTCACTTGTGATGCGCGAAGATGGGCGCTTTCCTGGCCAGTCGCCTCTTGTATTCTGCCATACAGATTTATGTGTGATTCATGACTACAAGTACCTATGGTATGATGAGACGGCTCAGCACACCTGCAAACCTTCCCCGAACGCAATCAATCTCCCTGCAGCACAACCTGACCTATAACAGATCTCGGATCAAAAGCCACACGGTCGAATGAATGAAGAATATCGAAAGACTGGTAAAATGGCCGCGGCGATGTACTCAAATCTCAGTATGAACCAAGATCGACTTTTCATACACTATTTTGATGCCGAATTCTTGCCAGGAAATCGGAAAGTCAAGAAACGGTTGTTGATCTTCATGAGGCCTTTCCGTACTAGTATCGGCACACGTTACCCGCTATTGCTTCCCAGCCCCGTTTTTGTCTACAGCACTGGTATGTAGTTTTTATGGCTAATGTATTTGCCTTTTCACCTCCGTTGACACACTGCTGTCTGTATATTTCACGTGTCGTTTCAAGTTTATTGCAAGCTTTTCAACATTTGGCAATCGGTGGTTTGTCGTGTCCCAAGTAACTCTGGTATATCCAACACAAATTGCACAATAACGCAAACAATTTGAGTCAACCAGAGATATCTTCAGCCATCTGCATGCATTAATTTAATGCAGTATTTCGCTCCCGATCGAGCTACTTTGGGTTTGATATGTGCAGTAGGGAGGGTTCAGGAGATGGCGCGACAAGTGGCAGCGGGCAGAGATTGGAAGGAGTATGAGCTATAAGCTTCCGCTGACGGGCACGGCACGGAGGTGTATCTGGGCCAAAGCCAACAACAACGGCCTTGAAGGATGTTTAAATTCGGCAGAAAAGAGTGGCGACACGCCGGACTTCAGATCACCGTGGTACCGGTATGGCGATCGTGGTCAATTATGCCCAGCATCATGGACGCGTTGGGACGGTGGGGCCACAGTGTTGGAGCCATACTCGGAAAACACGTCCCTCATCCGATAACACCGGACTCCTTTGGCATGTAGGTCCATACCGGTACTCTGGTGCAATGCATGGAGAACCAGCGAGGGGACTGTTCCTCCCTGCAGCAGCTCATGTTGCCAACATGTAATCTGCGGAACACCTCCATCACACACACATACCGTCGCAAGATGCGAAATAGGATGCCGTGCACACTCTTCTGCATAACGGAGCACAGCTGGAGACTTGAAGTTAACCGTTAGAGTGTGAAATGGCGACGATCAACAATCCGGCACCTGCGGCAGCGAAGCTTAAGGTGCCGTGTTCAAATCACACATCGACGGGTACCGATTCGATGGAAAACCTTAATATAAGGCACATGGCAGTAGTCCCGAGTAGGATATGGCAGGAGCGCGGTGATGAGAGGGTGGAGCTTGGAAGTTGTTGGTGGACGGCGATTTGGGGGGATTGATCGAATCGATGTGGTCAAATGTGGTGTGTGTCAGGGTGTGCGTGTGTTTGTGTTTTGTTTTCTGTCGTTGCTGCTTGTCCTGCAGTGCCTTCCGCACGCTAACCCTCTTCCTCCGTACGAGTTTATTTGTCTGGTCGAACTTTAGTCGGCCAATGTAGTGGTGACCCCCTGCAACCTCCCTTCAACGCCAATAATACCTACCTGTACTTCCTGTTTACGCCAAACCGCCGTATTCTTACCTGACTGACTCGGTCGTGTCGTTGCACCTTCTCTCTCTCTTCACCTCACTCACTGCCACCACGACACCACCGACTTCAACTGCTGTCCGAGCCGCCCTGCGAGATTTACAGCTTGCGCTTTCCCCGACTTACCACTTCGACCGTAATTCTAATTGCTCGCCCTGCGGCCACTCGATCTTCCTTTCTATCCACCCCGGTCATTGCGATCAGGGCCTCCCGGACCAGCCTTGCCGCGAACAACCAGCTACCAACCACGATCATATCAACCTTCACTCGAGATCTACCTCCTCGACGCCCGTCCACACCGACTTTCACTATCGCTTGCCGACCACGCTGCAACCACCGCAACCGCTCGATTGGCTACGTTTCATTGAATTCGCTACAACTTGATTTCGCCGCATCAGCCAAACGAAACATTGGATATCTGTTTGACGTTCCACCTCCGCATAACGCAATCGCTTTTCCGAGCCCCTCTCTCGTTGGCTTAACATTTGGCCTTGGAATTGGCCGCAGTCACCCCAATCGTACAAGGTCAGTTTGTTCTGCGATAGTCCTGCAATCGAGGATCGAGGGATGGCATCGTGCATTCCTGCATCCATGTAGAGACCCTTGCCATTCGCCGCATTCCACCGTACACACAACAACATGCCTTAGGCTTTTGAACTGACCCTGCGGTGTCTCATAGCTCCTGCGCGAACTCTGCAGCAACGTAACGCGCAGGCGACAACATCTTGTTCCCCTGATCAATGGACCTCACACTCTACGCCTCGATCTGACGAACGGTATAGCCAAGATCTGTAACATTACACAATGGACGGAGTTCAGAGCGTACCCGGTGCATCTCGCGAACAGACCAGTCTGTCTGAGTCGCAAAGCTTCACAGATGCCACAGTGCAGCCTGGTAGCAGGAGACCATCGCGTCCATTCATCAACACCGGCGTCCACAATGGCCTGTCGACACACTCCCAGATCACTCCTCCCGCCACACCGATCATTCACGAGCAGCCAGAGATTGTATTCCACAACTACTTGCGCGCTTTCTATCCTTTCGACCCCGCATCAAATCTGCCGGACAACGATGAATCACTTCTCATGACCGCCTCCATCAAAGCAGGCGACCTCATCTTAGTGCATACCATCCATGCGAATGGCTGGGCAGACGGTACCGTTTTGACCACTGGAGAGCGTGGATGGTTGCCAACAAACTACTGCGAGCCCTATGACCACCCTTACTTGCGCAACTTGCTCAATGCGCTAACCCAATTCTGGGATCTTCTCGGAGAGAACGACGAAACCCATCTTTCCACCTTCGTGAGGCAGGACTACATCCGGGGCTTGATCGCAGGAGTACGACACTTGCTAGAGCACGGCAACTGCCTGCACCGCGATGCGGCGTTGGTGCAAAGACACACTGGCATTCGAAGAATGCGAAAGGGCCTGCTTGCGGACCTGTCTTCTCTCGTACAGATTGCCAAACGATTGCAAGAAATATTGTCTGGGCCATATGATGCAGATGCGGTTAATGCTCTGCTCGACGATTTGGTTACGAAAGCGTTCAAGGTCGTAACGAGGGCCACCGGATTTGTCGACATATGGACTCAAGAAACGGGGCAGGATAGGATGTTCGCGCAACATAGCGTCCATGATCCCATCACGCCCCCAATATCTGCTGAAGTCCCAATGATGGATGCACAAACGCATTTCTCTTCGAACTACCGAGGCCCAGTTAACGGAGGACCGCCTTTTCAGTCTGACCACGGCGTCAGAGAAGCTAGCGAGTACGCTTCGGAATACCACGATGAATCCCAGAGCAGGCGCACAAGCGTTCGAAGCGTGCGTCCAGTTTCAGCGGCCTTCAAGTCACGGAAAGGCTCAGTGGCCCACCGTGTGTCGTTGATTCATTCCATAACTGGGGCGTCACCCGATCGAGAGACAAGTGCACTGGCATCTCAACAGTTGGCCAAGGCACACGATATGTGCATAAGTCATATTGGCGCTTTCATCGGCCATCATCTGCATTCTCGCCCATCATCCGAGTTGGCTGATACCACGGAGAAGCTGGTCAAAGCCTGCACGAAGATGTTGAGCGTGGTCGATGAAATTTGCTCACACCACGAAACAAAAGGCTCTCCTTCTGTTCAGCAAGCCCGTGCGAACTTTCAAGAAAAGCTGAATGAAGCAGCCACCTCGACAAAAGACGTTTTCCGATTCACCGACCACGAAGATGGAGAACCTGTGATGCTTCCAGACACAAGTAACCACCTAGTCAACGTCGGTACAAGTCTGATCCGTACAGCTGGAGAGTGTGTAGCCAAGACTCGTTCTCTTATGGAACAAATTGGAGATTTCGAGCTTGAAAATCCCCCCAGTCCTATGGAGGGACCACATTCCACGGCCGGTGCAGAAACATCGCGCTCTGATGGTGTCAATACTACCGACAAGTCACAGGACAGGCGCATGTCTGCGAAAGACGCACCACTTCCTCCTCCACCTACCCAAATGCATGCTATTTACACCAGCGATGCACAAGACTTTGCACATGTGACCTCGCCAGGTGGTGCATCCGATTCGACGTCGCCGGTCACTCCATTCTCAACCATGTCTCCAAGGTCGCTATCGTCCAGGGCGTCCATCAACCGAAGGTCAACCATCCGTGTGTCACAGCAGAGCATTGGTCCGGCTGCCGACAGTCTGAAGAGCCCACTCCCTCCTCGAATTGAGTCAATTGCTCCTATAAGTCCGATCATGCCGACTCGCAAGGACAGTGTGGGCCTCTCGATCGCAGGCTCTACGGGTACTGTGGATAGCAGCGCGAGGGACTCAGCAGTCACCACCGTATCAGAAGTCTCGACTCGGGCGACCACTCCTGACCATCTCAAACGACACAGCGTCTCTGATCCCAGTCTCCTGAACAGCTTTGTCAGCGTATCGAGCATGCAATCCACTGAGACGGATGCCGATGCGGACCACGATGAAGCTGAATCGCAGCTGCTGCAACGAACGTATGCCAATGAACTCACCCTGAACAAGGACGGCCAGGTATCAGGAGGCAGCCTTGCCGCGCTTGTAGAACAACTGACTACCCACGATAGCGCGCCGGATTCCAATTTCGTATCGGCATTTTACATCACCTTCAGACAGTTCACGACCTCACGTGAATTTGCGCAAGCTCTGATCGCGCGTTTTGATTACATCGGAGACAGCAAGACGGTTGGCATGCCTGTACGCTTGCGAATCTACAACATCTTCAAGGGCTGGCTTGAGACATACTGGAATGGCGAGGCCGATAGGGACGCTCTTGGTGATATCCGGTATTTCGCCTTGCATAAGCTGAAGCCACATTTACCTTCAGCCGGAGACAGGCTGATTGAGCTCACAAAGAAGGTCACCGCTGCCTATGCTAACGGGCTGTTGGCAGGCCCACTCGTCTCAGCGGTCGGCAAGACTAGCACTTCGATTGGCTCAAAACATGATGGCGAAGCGTCAGCACCAGATCCTCTCGTCTCCAAGAGCCAGCTCAATACACTTCGGGCAGCACTGAGTGGCGGCAACCAATGTACTGTGGTGGATTTCGAGCCTCTAGAACTAGCGAGACAGATGACCTTGTTGGCTTCGAAGATCTACTGCGATATCCATCCCGACGAGCTTGTGGGTCTTGAATGGACTAAGAAGACCTCTCAAAGAGCGCAGAACGTCCGCAATCTTTGCGGACTAAACACGGATGTTGCGCATGTGGTTGGCGATACCATTCTCTCGCCGGAGAACGCCAAGCAACGCGCTCTCGTGATCAAGCATTGGGCTAAGATCGCAAAATGTTGTGTTGAACTCAACAACTACGAAACCCTCATGGCTATCATGTGTTCCATCAACTCGTCGGTAGTGCAGCGTCTGAAAAGGACTTGGCAGCTGGTATCGAAGAATACCAAAGACAGACTGGAAGAGATGAACGTCATTGTCGACTTTTCTCGCAATCAAGCTTCCTTGCGTCGCCGTCTTGAGAATTGCTCGGTTCCTTGTCTACCCTTCCTAGGCATCTACCTCACCGACCTCACATTCGTGGATGCTGGAAATCCCAAGACAAGGGAGCTGCCGGGCAGCGTCTCACAGACGGGAGAGCCAATCTCTGTCATCAACTTCAACAAGCATATGCACACTGCCAAGATCATAAGTCACCTGCAGCGGTTTCAGGTGCCATACAAGCTGCAGCCTGTGCCCGAGATGCAAGCTTGGATGGAGATGCACATGGAGCGTATGAGGGCCAGCAATGACCAAGTCGTGGGTCATTTTCACCGCCGCAGCCTCGTCATCGAGCCGAAACAAGACGAGTCCTCACGTCCTCAGCCGCGAGGCAACAGCACCAGCAGTAGCAGCAGCTCGACAGGTGCCCGCAATGCCAGTGGGTCCAGCAACGAAATGGAACGACCGAAAACAGCTTCAGGTCAGCATACCGAGAGTGCAGTGCGAGAAAAGTTGGGCACTTTCTTGAAGCATAACGCCTTTGCATTCCGGTCAGCCACTCCTTTACCTTCACCCAACACGGAAGAAGTGCCCCCAAAATAGGTGTTGGCGTAATATGTATAACTACAGCAACTTGTTTGAGAGAAATTGGAGACGACAGGATTGCCTTGGACACTGGTCGAGAACAATCCGTGTAACAGAAGATACCCATGATTGCGCGTGTTTTATTTTACAGAGCCTGACGAGATGATGAATGCCGTTTAGACAGGACATGGACGGACACAACATGAATTTAAATCATTGTACCTTAGGCAGGGATTGTCGGTTGCATTTATTGTCAACCCTGCATGAACATGGGCAGTTCCTTACAACCTTTTGTCATTCCATTTCCAATCCCAACATGCATAGCACAAGTCTTGGAGTCGGAGTTGCACAAGTCCTTTCGACAGAGGATGGAGGGCGCGATTCCAGTCTGTGTCACTCTACATGGGTGTAAAATAGGTAGTCAGTGAAGTTGAGGTGCACGTGCAATGCATGTGATCGACGCCGCAGATGGGCCGCCACAGGTACCAGGTTCGGGGAATCAATCACATGCAAGACCAGGTCTAGACGTCGCCGCATCTTCACAGCACAAGACTTTGATTGACCTTCATCTTCTTGCACATACATGTAACCCTCGTGCGTGCCACCTTCCTGCCCTGATTTCCGCCATTTTGCTGTCCCTCTTTTCGTTCTCCGCTTCTCACTCTCCATGACAAGTACCTTGACGCCACCTTCACCACCTGCTGCCGACCTTTGCCGACCACGACAGCATCTTTCGATCATCCCTACATAAAACAGCCCTCCTGAGATCAACTGCTAGCCTCTGCTACACTTCGACGAATGGACCCCAAGCTTTGTGGGTGAAGCTGAAAGCGCCCAGAGGCGACCGATTGGACGAGAAGCGGATTGTACTGCTCGACAGTTGACCACATTGGAAGAGGAGGTGGTTGCACATCTACCATCCGCGTGCAGTTGATGTGCTTGGGTCATGAATATGGACATGTCTCTTCCGGTTGATGATGGAATGCGTGCGTTGCGGCAGAAGCTGCAGGAAATCCGCACCTTGACTATTTCTACCGAGGAGAAGGCCCAGCGGATGCACAATCTCATGACGAAGAACTGGCGGGTACATCGGGCGAATGTAGACGACGAGTATAACTCAAATCTGCCTCCACGCAGTGAGTTTGCTCCCCCTGTCGACCCGCAAAACCCTTACAACATCAGCCCTTCAGACCTCGAGCCATCATTCTGTCCTGTATCTACCCATCCAACCGACAATAGCCATGACCACGACGAAGCGCACGAGGATGAACACTCGCCCGTTCTCGGCTGTACGCATTATAAGCGCAACGTCAAGGTTCAGTGTTTTGACTGTCATCGATGGTTTCCATGCCGGCACTGCCACGATAATTCTCCACATCTTCCTTTTCCACACGGCTTGAACCGAAAGAAGACGCAGAACATGCTCTGCATGATGTGCATGACGCCACAAGCGGCTGCTGAAATATGCACCAATTGTGGTGAGTATGCCGCATGGTACTACTGCCCAAAATGCAAGCTGTGGGACAACGACAGTAACAAGAAAATATATCATTGTGATGATTGTGGCATTTGTCGGGTAGGCCAGGGCCTGGGCAAGGACTATGTGCATTGCCGACGTTGCAATGTCTGCATATCAATCTCGACGTCTGCATCACACCCGTGCATCGAGAGGGCGACAGAAGGAAACTGTCCTCTTTGTCTATTGCAGCTATTTGAATCCACCACGCGAGTGGTCAGCCTACCATGTGGCCACTACATGCACGGAGAGTGCTACAGAGACCTCATGGCCGTCACCTACAAGTGCCCCGTTTGCAGCAAGAGTGCGGTAAACATGGAGCTCCAGTGGCGGAAACTGGACGATGAAATCCGCGCGCAGCCGATGCCAGAGGATGATGGGGAACTCCAAGGCCTGCTTCCGCTCGCCGAAGTTGGTACACCGATTGCAGAACATACTGCTCCCCTGGCGTCAAATGGAAATCAGGCTCGGCGACCACGCAACGTATGGGTCGGCTGCAATGATTGTGGCGGGCGGAGCTGGACTCCATTCCACTGGCTTGGACTCAAGTGCAATGTGTGCGATAGCTACAACACCATTCAGATGGCCCCGACAGCTTCTCAAGAGACCGACGCGGAGCGCGTGATTAGACAGCAGCAACAGCAGCACCGCCAGCATGATTTCACCGGCAATGCCGTGTTGCGGGATGCTGGTATCGGTGCTCCTGACTCTCCACCATCTCCCGACTCTCCGCGCGTCGACAGCGCTCTAGGGGTTCCATCTTCGCCAAGCTATCGTCCTGACCATGAACGAAGAGCTAGTGGCGCTCAATCACCCGGTCGCCGCTATTTCGTCCAAGAAGAACCTCTACGCCGACCGTCCTTTACCAGCGCCCGCTTTTCCACTTCTTCACTTCCCAGCATGCCTCGAATACCAGACATGCCAAGTCTGCCAGACAGTCTACCACGCATGCCCCGCATGCCCAACCTGCCCAATCTTCCCAACATGCCCAATCTCCCCAACCTCCCAAACATGCCAAACCTACCCAACATGCCGAACATCGAACTCGCCCGTTTCTCCCCGTACGAAATGATCAACGCCGTCTCCCGCAGCCTCTCGCCCATGCGCTACTACCTCCAAGGCCTGGATATGCGAGACGACGACGACGACGACCAGGGAGGTCCAAGACGAGGTACTGCCCAATTCGGATCCGTGGATCGGAACCTCTCGCCCACAAGCACACACAGCGAGCCGGCACCTTCTTTGGCAAAGTCTCCGCCGAACAGCATACGGCGGACGGAGGATTATGCGGATCCATCGTGGCATCCGGATCGGCATGTGGTTTCCGGTGAAGATGGAAGGGGTGCTGAGGATGATCGTGCTATACAGAGTGGGAGTGAAAGTGAGAGTCAGAGCGGGAGTGAAGACGATGATTCAGATGCCGATATGACCAATGACGATGATGACGATGACGATGATTATGATGCCCAGGGAGGCAGGCCCGATATTGAATTGTTCGGACATCGATGACACAGGTACAGACGAAATGGGTTTGGTTACAACCGCAGTACAGAGCCCTTTGAACAAGAAAGCCATGACAGAGCCAACGCAGGATGTAGGAATAGTTCAGAAAAAAAGTCTTTTTTTATCGCTACTACCTGAGGAAAATCCAGCGATAACCATCCATGTATCATCCACCCTTTTGAAAATAGCCACATCGTTGCTTGCTACAGCCTTTCTTAACGCCTTCGCTCCTACTCACCCATCCACTGTCTTCTTCTCATTTGAGATTATCCTGTACCACTGACAGCCAGTTTCATGAGATGGTCCATGAATGTCTGCAGTGAGACATCATCAGTGAAGATTGTTTGGGCGGTTTGGTTGACGCCTCCATAGCCGGCAGAAGATGTGTGAGTGGTAGAGGGATTGAGCTTGGCGAGCAAGAAGCGGGCTTGAGAACCACCAGCATCGCACACAATGAAACGTGGCAGTGGGAAACGATCTTGAATAAGATCCTACAGTAGTTTGTCAGCGGGAATCAGATCTGATATACTGAATCAAGACTTACACGAGCATCTTCCTTTGGTGCTTCGAGGAGTTCCTTGAAATTCTCATAGCCTTCCATGTCCTGGTAACCGGCTTTGCGCCATTCGGCCATGGTCTCACCATGGAAGATGAGGATGTGGAAGAATGTATCGAGCAAGAGTATAGTCTGTGGCTGAATAGATGTCGAGTCCAAAAGCACGGGAACAGCACCTTCTTGGTCAAAAGTATATGAGTCGAGAGTAGGTTGAATCATGATGAGAGAATTGGACACGTCCTCATGATTGAGCACATGTCGGTAGAAGGCTGTCTCGTCTGGAGAGTTGTTGAAGACCTGGAGAAACTGTGATCGTCGCAGATGAAACATGAATTGTGGGTAGAGTGTGAAGTTCCTCTCCAACCTGAAGGATGATGGATCGTCCTTTCGGTATTCTGCGAATCTGGAGCACAGCCTGATCAACATCCTGTCGACCCATCGAAGAACATCTGGGCCATCGTCCACTTCGGCCTTGAAGACTGCAATACGAGACATCAATACAGCAGCGGCTTCCTGATCGAACGATTGCGCAATAGCAGGATCACCAGATGGTCCGCTCATGTTGCGGCCAACGGTTGTCACTCGAAGGTGATACTGTCCAGCGGAGTGTTGGTAATATGTGAGGAACTGGATCAATCCTTTCTGCGGTCCTTGTTGCAACCCTGTGGCAGCAGGGCCACCTTGGCCAGCTGTCTCAAAGTACACACCGTAAGAGGCTGATGGATCTATCGAGCACATTTTCCAGCTGCAAGTATTGCCGATACCAACTTCTGTTTCGCCAACAGACGTCGACTTCTTGTTCAAGCTGACAGCATGGCCAATCAGTCCAGTGACCTTGAGTTCCTTGGAGGTCAATACTTCCAGGGAGGCATTGAATCCCATCGCCAAGTTGCCGTTAGCATCGGTATCGAAAATTTTGGCGAACGATTGTTTGTACATCGAAGAAGTGAAGGAGTCTGTTAAAATCATGTGGCCGCCTGTGCTGTTTGGTAGTCCTTTCATCTCAAGCAGACCGACCTGGTCCAGACAACCTGCGAAAATATCGATGATATGGCCATTGTGCGCGGTGCGTTTCGCCAGGTTATCATAGAACTTGAGCGCTTTCTTGTAGTACTTAATGTTGTCTCTGTCAATGTCGTGGTGTGAGCGTATCTGCTCCTTGAGCTCAGTTCCGACCACCATGCCGGGTCCTTCTGTGGCAGGTCCACCAGTAAAAAGCATCACGCGTGCACCTGAGTTCTGGAAGCTGGTCTCGAGCAGGCCAACAGCCACAGACAACGCAACACCAGTACAACGGACTGCTCGCTTGTCATTCGCAACGGGCCATGGGTCCTTTTGAAGACCCTCAAGGACGTTGGTGAGCTGGAATTCGCATTGCTGGACCGGAAGCAAGAAGCGTGCCTGCGCTCCAGCCATAGGTGGTCCGGCAGGCCTGCCCGGTTGTGGCTGCATCGGGGGCATACCTGGCCGAGCGCCAGTTGCAGCACTCAGACCCAGCATTTCTTGAACTTGCTTGCCAGTGTACTCTTTCGATCCACGGAAGACATATGACTTAGCGCATTCGGTGTAGCCCAGCTCGTGCACCTGCGTCATGGTTCCGAAGGTAATCAGACCCACCAAGGCGTGCGGAGGCAGCAAGCCAAGAGACATGATGATGCTGTCCTTCAACGCCTTAAGCGAATCCTCCTCTTGGCAAGTGTCGACACAGAAGACAAAGATTGGAGGCGTTGGAGCTGGTCGTGACAATCGGTACTCGATGGTGGTGCTGCCTGGATGCAACTCGGGGGGAATCTGGGTTTCGCTGATATCCTTGTAGTGTGGTGGGAGGTTATTTCGTTGTAAACAGAATGGGCAAATCCATATCCGCGCTCGCATGTCAACCTGACAGAATGGATTGAGGACGGCTCGACATGGCGCCTTGCACGTCACGGGCTCGTATTGAAGTTCTGGAGTTCCATCTTGCTTCTCTTTGAGTGGTGTATAGAGTGCACCGATGGGAACGACCAGACGGCTGGCTTCCATGCGCGAAGAGGGAAAGGTATTCCATGACAACCTAAGGCCATCCCGCTCCTCAATATCGTTCCACTGCTCTTTCAAAGCCTCGTAATCCATGTCGACTATGCAAGCTGGGAAGAACCAGGAGTAAGGAGATGTAGTCGACGGACGGAGGGCTACAGCAGGCACATACGGCTTCCGAAGTGCGCAGCTTCGCTTTTGAAAGAACAATCGAGTCGAAGAAGGGCGGCGATATTACGGTGGGGGAAAGTTCCAGGGGACGAAGGTGCAGTGAGATGGCAGAAGTTGTCAGTCTGTCCTCAAGATAGTTAAATTCGACTGCCCCCCAATTGTCCGGAAACGTAGCCTCCTTCGCGATTGCGGACTAGAGCCCGCCAAGAAAAGCAGGAGCCAGCCGTGGGAGCTAGAGA